>JAIPMN010001751.1:8502-34182 GCA_020650975.1 Apostichopus californicus | reverse complement strand
TTGTCCGTTATACATATTCACAAGGTTCCTACAAGTGGGAGGAGTCTATCGAAGTCAAAGATTCAAAATACGAAAATCAGAAAATGTCATATTTTTTGCACTTTTCGGGGATAGTTTGAGTTGAAACTTTACAGTTAGCTTAGTTTACGTCATTGGTATAGTATCCTAGTATTGGAAAATCTTGAGAATCAACGCAAATTGCTGCTTTAAGATATGTTCAAATTGATATTATGCATATTTATTAGGGGGCGGGGCTTAAGTTTATTTTCTCTAATATAGCTTGTAAACACGGTAACTGAACAACGGCAAGTTGGATTGCAGTCATAATTGGTACATATATGCGCCATAGTGAGTAGAAGAGCCCTTTTGATTTTGGTTCTCATCTCAAGAATATTAATGAGGTCACAGGGTCAAATGTAAACAATTTCAGAATTGAATCATACTTTGCATGAAGGTGTTGGTAGATAGAGGGTACATGATAATGTACAGTATGTTCAATGTGATATTATGCACATTTATTAGGGGGTAGGGCTTTAGTTGATTTTTGCTAAATATAACTTGTAAACTTGGTAAGTTAACATATTTAGTAGGTAGGTCCACAGTCAGTGAAGGAACCTTGCTGATCAATTTAATCAACAATGACGAAAGCTTGGGATTATAATCTCAATTGGCAAGGAATCACAATAAGCCCACTGGCTTTCTGGTTACTGATTCCGATTATGTCCCGATTATGCAAGAATCGGCACGATGCTGATCAGATGATCACTTGAACACTTCTGTATATGATATTACATGCGTGATACTACATTGGTGTTGAACCATATGAAAAATACCCCCTCAAGTGGAAAGTACCCAAAACTTTTCTTTTTTTTATTTTTGTGTATCAATGATGAATGAATGGCAATACCATTGTCTTTCTATGACTACTTCTGGGGAATATTTCATGATGTAATTTCTGGGTTCAGTTAGTGAACTATTCAATTTTGGGAAAAATCTACTTGTCTATCGGACAAGTTCAAAGAGAGGAATTGGTTGTCCAACACATCATCACAGACTTTCGGACGACCGTTAGATTTCAGACCTGCATTATATGAAGTTCAACTTTTGCTGCAAGTTAACTTGGTTAGTCAATTTCGCTGGTTGCACCTTTGCAAGGTACTTTGGAGAATTTGAGTTCTATGCACAGTACTTAGTCAAGAACTTAGTGCCAATGTCTCAAGCATGCCTGGAAGACTTATTGTGAAGGGTAGTGTGGCTATCTATCTCAAATTTAAAACAAGCACTTGGCTCCTTCTGTTCTTTCCTACACATTGAGTTTATTGTGTGAATGAATGTTGCACTTGTAAGCTAACATTGTGACACTGAATTATGTTATGAACTCCTTGATAAGCTGTCAAGAATCCTACTGTGGAGGTCAAAGGCCATATTAAGTCAAAAGTCCGAGAACCTTGTGAACACAATAATCACAATACCATGTGTCTTTGTTGAACTTCATACTTGGTATGTACAGTAGATCCACCTTAGTGAGTGCACAAACCCTATCAAACTCGTCAGAGGTAAAAGGTCACTTGAGGTCAATATGGAATTTGATAACTCAAGAAGTGCACCTTGAATGAATTTTAAGCTCTTTAACACAAAAAGTAAACTTCAATTGACTTGATTTGACGTGCTACTTAATAAGTATTTAGATCCAATTTAGTGAGTACAAGAACTTTGTTCTTTTCTGTGAAGTGCAGACATTTCTTGCAGGCAACAGAAGTCAAAGTTTGCAAGCTTGATAATTCATGATAGTTCCAAAGTTGAAACTTGATTAAACATCATATCTGATGTGAAGATCCACAAATAGTAACAAGAGGGCATGAGTATACATGGTCAGGCACCAACCCACCAAGCCTGAACTTGATCAAACTTACGGTGTAGGAGTTCACAACACTTTTTCGCACAGTTTAGGCCAATTTGACCGTTGACCTTAATTGACCTGTAACCCTGAACCTGACCCTGTAAACCTAATCTGTCCAATTTGAAATTTCATCTCATTATTCTCTTCATATTCTTAGGTTTATTGCCTTTTCCCTACCTGTTGACAGGCAGAAAATGGCTAAATCCAATTTTTAGGTTTCTTGACTTTTTGACCCATGACCTTTGACCCATGACATCATCAATCACACAGGCGCAAGTTTACTTGGTCAGGCACCTACCCACTAAGTAAAATATCTCATCTCCTTATGCATTACATGTAAGGAGATGAGATAATTAAGGTTTTAATGAACTTGATGCTTGATGTGTACAGTAGATCAGAACTCTATTGTTATATGTGGAGATGGAAGGGTCATTCAAAGTAAATAGGTTGAAATTGTGTGCAATGTTACATGAAACACATGGTCTCATAAAAAAACTTGGCAAGGATATTCTTAGCCTGTTGATTTTCTGGTTCACACTAGTATTAATAACCACAAGTGACATGTCAAATGCAGGGTTGTAGTGACTGGAGGCAGTGAACCAACTGGAGTTGGACTCTAGCTGCTTCAAGGAATAATGAAGGCAGGTATCAAAGACAATTTATATTTTTCAGTAACCTCAAAACTCTCTGATATTCAATTTTTTAGTGAACCGCTTCCTGTTTGACTGAATACGCTCGCTTTTAAAATTGGATCCTAAGCCCTCACCACAGTACACAGTAGGCCACCATTGATTCTGTAATATGCTTGAAATGCCAAATTGATGACATCAGAGAGGAATAACTCTCATAACAAAGTCAATTTCTGTGTGGTAGACTCCCTGTGGAAAATATATTCAGCTGTTGTTGCTAGGGCTAGAACTTTAGAAGGCCTTGCAATTTCCTATAAGCCCAATGCAGTTTAAAATATTAACGAGGCACCTGAAGGTCATAGTTACGAAAAAATCAAGAGTTCTTTTTTCATAAAATTTTCGTAAAAGAGGGCTTGGCTACGCCAAACAAGCACACTTAAGCTAGGCCTACGGTACACTAAAGTAATAGTTACAATGTAGGCTGACTGTCACGTTAAGTAAACAGCTTGCCTTGCCAGACTTAGGCTAAACTTCATATCCAATTCAAATGGAATGTTGCTTGTGTGGCCACAGATGTTGTTCCTCATCACTAGGGAGAGTTAGCTCAGTGGTTCAAGCCGGTGCCTTTCAATCATAAGGTCTCGAGTTCGAGTCACTCCAAGATTAATGTTTGTCGTCCAGTTACAGAGTTGTTGACAATTCATAATCATGGACGTTAAAATATGAATCTAAGAGACTGACTTCGGTCAGCTTGCAGCTTTGATAAGCCAATTATGGCTTAATCGCGAGTTCCTGCTTGCAGGAGGATCTAAATTACATACCAAAATACACATACTAAGGTAGCCCTTAGTGTCGCTTTATTTTGGCAAACGGTTTCAAAGTCTGTATTGACTGTTAAACAGCATTCTGGGATGAAAGAAGCTTCGTAAAATTATCCACTTCGTGGCAACAAACACACTCCCCCTCTGTATAGGCATTATCGCACAGTTGCCACACGATCCTCTTCTTCCCTGTTAACTCTTACGTTTTTAATGCCTGTAATTCCTCTGCTGTTGATATTGGATCAAAAGGCTGCTGCCCTGCCATTGAACCTGCTTTTATTTCTATCATTTTGGTTGAGAAATTGTAATGAAATTGTTGTCTACTGATTGCTCATTAGTACAGCGTTTGTACAGAGAAAGGGCTACTGCTCGATTGAGTTGTTCCTCCCTGACGTCATGGAATTTCAAGCATATTACGTAATCAATGTCGGCTTACTTTGTACTGTGGCTGGTGAGGGCTTAGGAGCCAATTTTCAAGGGAGTGTATTCAGTCAAACAAGAAGTGGTTAACTTAAAAATTGAGATACAGTGCATACCAGTTGGCAGGAGCAGAACACTGCATGTTCATTAGCACATTTAATGTAGGTGGTCAATGTGCTTTAAAGTATTGACATTCATAAACCAAGATGATCACCCTTAAGATCATATCAATGTTGTTATACTAAACTGCACAAGATAGGAAACAACTGACAGGATTCGTGCTGAATGTTTCCTTATTTCATTTATCGATGGTATACTATTAGAGCACCTCCCAAGTTACTTGTATCTTCTTTATATTATTAGGTGATTCCTTGCCACATATTTTGCTCAAATTCCAAATAACTATCTGACTAATGTAGAGCAAGTGAGTTAAATTTGTCCAAGTATAAAGTGAGAACCAGAAAAGATCAGACATTTCCAGCTTTATTGTAGCATTCCCTTATGGGCTTCAGCCATATCATTTACTGGTAAGGAGTTTAACTTATAGAAGTTTAATTCCAAAATGTTGCAATATCCAGAAAGAAAAGTCTTCTTGGGTGAAATATAGGACATTTTCTTGCTTGTGAAAAATGCACTAAAATGTTACATACAAATATATAGAAGTTTACACAAACTATTCTAGTAAGAGTGTGCTGTACACCAGACTGTAGATTTGGTTATTATGGTCTTGCAGTCTACTTGAAATACTTATTTTTAAAAGGTAAAATTAAATCCTTATGCCCTGATATGACCATATACTGTATGCTACACAATACTTCCAAAAATGAAAATCTTTTATATACAGGAGTGACATTTATTCCTGATTCAAATTAATAGTATTTCATCATTTCTCAATGCCCAAATGAAAGTAAACAAGCTACCTTTCATTGACTGATCTTCAAACTCCATGACATTATTTTGAACCTGGTAAGGAGAAACCTCATTGGAAGATTTGTCTTTACTAGGAAATGCATTGTTTTCCTTTCACTGGTACAATGGTCTGCTATAAAGCTCTTCTAACTATTCTGGTTCATGATTGCTTTGGCATACAATAGTGATGCCTCCATTTGTTGCTTTAAGGAGTAGTGAAATGTGTGCTTGTCAGTAAGGTCTGTTTCAATGGAGAAATTTGTAATTGTACAGTTAATGTGTAGTGTGCTAGAATGTGAATTGATCCCATTTAAGGTCTTTGTGGTTACATGCTTCACATAGGCAGGCAAGTATTAAGTTGAGGTGTGAGTGACTTAAGTTTGTAAACATGTAGACCCTGTTTGGTATGTAGAGAACCCTGTTGAAGTTGGTGTAAGTCAGAGGTCAGCAGAAGTAAGAATGTAAAAACCTTATTAACATGGTAACTCAAAAAGTGAGGGGGCAGGGGGGATGGGGGTTGTAGACCCCTCTTGGTGAGTTCAAGAATCCCTCTTGGTGAGTCCAAGAATCCCTTTAGAACTGGCTGAGCTTGAATATCATTTGAGGGCAGTAGAGGTCAAAGTCAACATTGTATGCTCTGTAACTCTAAAATTAGAGGTTGGGTAACCATTGATACTTTGTATGTGTATACTGAAAACTCTAACCACAACCCAGAAAGCTCCTCTTAGTTAAAGGGGCTCAACTTATGTTAATACATATTATGTATGTAAATCCCTCTTGGTCAACAAATTAAGTTACCACAATTGAAATTAGTGGAGGTCAAAGGTCATTTGAGGTTTAATTCTGTAAAATTGAAGTGACAAATGTACAGTTTGGATGTCATGGATGAACTTGGTACTTGATAGGTATGTCTTCATTAATGAACTTTGCTATGTGTAGCTAATCAATTGTAGTCCTATAACTGTCAATGCTTAAAATACTTGTTTGCAGTTTTCTTGTTGAATCTTCTCAAAAACACTAATGTGCTCTCTAGTCTTACCAACTTGCCAGGTTTAGATTCCGTGCTGAAAGTGAAAGGAATCATTGCAGTCATGATGCTGTGTGTATGAGTATACCCCTCTTATTTTCATCCTCTGATCTCATATAGTGTAAAAATGGGCTCAAGGGATCAACAGGTTATCTCAAATTTGCCATTTTCTCTATGATTTATATTAGATGACTTTTGCTTTGGCAGTAAGTTGTGAAAATATTTCACAGTGTATAAACAATGTCATGTAGAGCTCTCATTCATTAATAACAAGTGTTAAAGGGATAGTTGCAAGGTGCATGGCTGATCTCCTAGCTCAAAATTGTTAGAAGAAAATGTCCTTTTATTCATACATCTCTGGGTCTATATTTCACCCAAGAAGACTTTTCTTTCTGGATATTGCAACATTTTGGAATTAAACTTCTATACTTTAAACTCCTTACCAGTAAATGAAATGGCTGAAGCCCATAAGGGAATGCTACAATAAAGCTGGAAATGTCTGATCTTTTCTGGTTCTCACTTTATACTTGGACAAAGTTAACTCACTTGCTCTACATTAGTCAGATAGTTATTTGGAATTTGAGCAAAAATATGTGGCAAGGAATCACAAGGCCAACTGGCTTTGTGGTTACAGCACTTAGGGATGTGTTAAATAGCATGTATAGTAGTTGTAGTTGCACTTGCAGACCTGTACTGTAGTAGTAGAGTTCCTTAATATAAAGAAGATACAAGTAACTTGGGAGGTGCTCTAATAGTATACCATCGATAAATGAAATAAGGAAACATTCAGCACGAATCCTGTCAGTTTCAGTTGTTTCCTGTCTTGTGCAGTTTAGTATAACAACATTGATATGATCTTAAGGGTGATCATCTTGGTTTATGAATGTCAATACTTTAAAGCACATTGACCACCTACATTAAATGTGCTGATGAACATGCAGTGTTCTGCTCCTGCCAACTGGTATACAGTACTGTATCTCAAGTTTGAACTTTCAGTGAACAAAGATATTCATAAACCATTTCAGCTACTGTTCCTTGAAATGGTGTTACTGGGAAAATAAAAGAATAGGCAATGGGCTTGAATTTGTAACCATTACCTGTGTGGTATGGTTGGCCATATATTATTCATTCCTTGCCAGAGGCATTTATAAGGAAATTAGGCTGTGTTGATTGTTTGTGTATACATGTGTGTGTATGTTATCCTGCTTGTAAATAAATGAACTCAAAGAGGTTCATCTGGACAAATTCTGTACTTGTGTGTAGATCCCCTTTGGTGTGTTTAGCTACTCTTTTGTACTCAGTGTAGGTTGCAGGTCATTCGCCAATTGATTCTTGAAAAAAGATAAACATGGTAACTCAAGAAACAAACTTGTATGAGTTTCAAACTTAGTTTGTACAATACACTGTACAAGAACCATTTCGAGTGTTGTGGCGGTTGTCATTAGTTTAAAGCATGATGAATTTCAAACTTAGTCAGAAGATCCCCCTTGTTGACATCTGCCACTTCCATTGCTGGAGGAGGTCAAAGGTCCTTGGACATTGCCAGCGGCTAAAGAATGAACACCTTGTAGACAAGCCTTGAATGTTTGGAAATATATCAAGGAGAATGCTGACATAACACTTAATATGTAGATTTCCCCATCATTGGTACTACATGGTTTCTAATAGCAGCTCTTTGCCTACCTTGCTTGATATTTTACCTTTTATTAAAATATGAAGGTTCATGCTCATTGCAATGGCCAATGGAAATTTGTAACTGGTTTAGTTTTGGCATCAGTTTGTTTGTATGTGAAAACCTTGCAATTAACTTTGTATTATATATTGTTTCACCCGATATTTACCTGGATGATGATGATGATGATTGTGTCTGTTGCATTAATTCTTTCATCAGCAAAAATCTTCAGGTGTTTTGAGCAGATAAATAACTAATACTGCTACTGTTGTTACTGGCCTTTTTCTAGAGCACTCAACAAGAGCAAACAAAACTGTTCCCAGGCACTGTGTGTTTAGAGTAAACTGAACTCAAGCTAACCTTGGAATTAACTTGGCCTTTGGCCAAGTTTTGTAGCTGATCGTAAATTTTTTGGAAAAGTCCTCCATGGATTTAGTTTGAAACTGTCACAGTGGCAGCCCTGTGTGAGTTCAAACAAGCAAGGAAGTGCTTGGAATTGATTCAGTAAATGATTTTAATTGCTCCAATGTTCGAGTGTAACATGTATTGAGGGAATATACATTAGATGTAAATTAACGTAGTAGAAACATAGCATTGACAGAGAGCCCACTGTGTGGCTGTACAAACTTACCTGTGCCTGTTTCAATTTTCAACTGTTATAGGCACTTGCTGATGGGGGAAATGTTTCACTTTTATTTAAGTGAATAGCAGGAAGGTAATTAAACAGTTCTATCCTGTTGTTTTCCTTATAGCTTATTGTATCGAAATGATTTTTTTTTATTGTTAATCATGATGATATCATGATGATATCACAATCATGATGAAATATTTTGTCCAAAATTTTTCCGCAATGGAAGAGACCCAGATAATGGAATATTCAAACAAAATGTTTTGTCCCAACTCTATATTGTTTTGGTCAAAATGAAAATATCAATCAGATGCATGTTCTGGCAGATGTATTGACCTGTACATCGCAGGCTACGTAGATTTTATGCAATCAACATGCCCATTTCCATTATGCAATGTATGTCTTTCTCTCCGTCTCTGCAATAATGCTTCCCTAGCAGAGAGAGCTGTTTAAAGGACACATACATTTCACAATATCCTTGAAACATGAGTTTCCTCCCTCCTATTTGAATCCATAAAAATTGTTTGCTGTTTTGTTATTGTTTTTGATGCATGCCAGAGGCAAAGAGAAGCTGTGGGATAGTGATGGTGTATTTGGTACCTGCTTGTAAATACTCTAACTCAAGAAGTTCATGTATGTGTGTGTACTTCATAATTGGTACATGGATTGGTGTACAGGACAATCCTGTTGAAATTGGTGAAGGACAAAGGTCATTTTTGGTTAATATAGGCCAAAGTCTGACAACTTCTTGGACATGATAACCTTGGATGAACTGGAGACAGTAGGTCCACAATATTGTAGGAACTTAGCTGATCACTTGAAGCCATTGATGGTCAACACTTAAAATTCTTATTTGCAATGTTACTGTTTAATGTTGTCATGCAAATCGTGGTATGGAAGTTGGTAATGAAATAAATGGGGAAAAAATGCTGTTACTGTAGTCCAGTTAGAATTTATATACCGCTACTAATTCTTAGAAATGGCCATTTGAACATCTGAAGTGCATTAGATAAAGTGGCTGGACTTCTTAGTTTAACACACAGGTGATTAGGTCAGTTCCTGAGATACAGCACAAAACTCAATAGATAACACATTTATGTGTCTCAAATCCCATGTTACAATGCATTATAAGTATTACAATGATGTTGACTGTCATCCAAGGGTGTTCTGTTGTTCATATGACTGTATAAAGAACATGTTTAGATTGAGATATTTATAAAACAATGTTTTAACATTAATATTTAGGCCAGCAATTAGGAGCGGACCTTCTCATAAGTTAGCCTTCCAGAGATATAGCATATTTTAATGGTGAATAAGTATCTTAAAAACAGGTTATAGAAACAAAAGTAGCATTCAAAGTCTTCATATTTACTTCACTTCTTGCTCACCTGACTCCTCACAACCTGAGCATTCTTGCTCTAGTACCATGTCTAGAGTGAACTGGAAACCTTTTAACACTGCATCTGGTCAATGACCTCCTTTCTCATTCTATGACTAAAAGTGTCTAGCATGTTCTGTTTTTGACACAGATTTTTATCTGCTTGAATCTTACCTAACAGTGGTATCAGGACCTTTCTTGATGCTTTTTTGGGGGCAGATCTTTGGATTAACTGTCAATGCACAGCCTAAATTTGGAGGGTTTTTGGGTGGATTTTAGGCTCTGCCCTTTTCCTGTTTTTAAAGCTTTGGATACATGTAGCGGTTTCGTGAATTGCTTCTGATATTTTCCCGCCCTTCCCTCCTGCTGTTTACATGTTTAAATTGTTGTAACTATTGGTCATGTAGTCTCAGTATTCATTTCACTAGTTTTCTAGAATGTTTTGCTCATCACCAGTCAATATCCAAAGCTGGTACAGTATTTTGCTTGGAGTACAACATTTAAAGACTAAAGTTCTGCCTAATCTTTCATGATTGCTTAGGAGCTTAAAGGTTAATGCAACTTACAATGAAAGTAGAAAACACCGTTTTTGCCATTAAGCACAAAGCTATTGAAGATTATATTTAAATTGTTCTTGTAATTCTGATATAAAAAAAAAACCTCATGTGGAAAACTTGCCCATTTGGAACATTTTATAATGAATACATCAGCAGTTTATTACTTAGCCCAAATTTTGTGTAAAACTGTACTTGACAGAAGAACAAAATATTCAGCTCGCCTTTGTAGATTGTTTTGCAATGTTTATGAGTAGAAGTTTAAGTATAGAACTACAAGAGTAGAAGATGATATAGACTGGTGTCAGGAATGCAATTAATTGCTTACAGCTTTTATGGATGGCTGAGCATCCCAGTGAGTGCCGCTAGATAACGTTGCATGATTGGATGTGAACGCTGATCTCTGATATACCTTTCGAAAGGTCAAGGGTTCATTTGGGACATAACTGGTATCATTGCTAATACACAGAAAACCTTTATCTCAAATTCTTCATTCCTCTTACTGGCATTCCGTGCTTCACAGTATAGTATTACAGTATAGTCAGCAGGACTATCAGTATAGTACTAGTGTGGTTCATTCTCTTGCCTGCTCCAATCATACAGTACTGCTTTAATGCATTTATAATCTGAACTTGTGTTAAGTAGTAGTTCTGCTGTTGTACCCTTTTGATTCCTTGCCGAAGGATAGATGCGATGGTGATGTGACACTTGCTTTTAAATGCTCCTACTTCAGAAGGATAACTGCGGTACATTTCATATTTGGTACATAGATTCCCCTTAGGTAGAACTGGTTTTGGATTGTTTTTAGTGTTGGTCAAAGGTCATTCAGGTCAGCACAGGTCAAAGTCTGCAAACATTGTTCACATAATATCTCAAGAAGTAAAAGTTGCAAGAAGTTCAAACTTGGTGGTGAGTAAACAATCTGTAGTGTTTTTTATGAATGTGAAAGGTCATTTGAGGTCAACAGCTCAAGGGGAAAAAAGTGTTAAAATCTTGTGAACAAGATATCTCAAGGAAGGTCGCATGTGCAGTTTGTATATTTGGCATGTGGACTTCCTGTAATTAGTTCAGCAAACCTTTTTGTTTTTGGTGAAGGTCAAAGGTCATCTGGGGTCAGCAGAGGGCAAAATTTGAATATATCAGAAGTGCTGTATCTCCAGAACCAGAACATGAATGGAGCTCATATATGCCTGGTATGATAGCCCTTGTGTATTGTATAGTTTGTACCCAAATTAATGTAGGTCAGGATTCAGTCAAGATCAATAGTTGTCAAAACTTGAACACTATGTAAATACAGTATTTCCAGATAGAAAACTGCAGTAGCTGGTGTATGGCTATGGTTTCTCTATAATGAATACTAGAACTCTATTGTTTTTGGTGTAGGATACTGGACGTTTGGGTTCTGCAGAGGTTACACTCTGGAAATTTAAACATGACATCATAAGATAGGTAGTTTCATCAGATATCATATTTGCAGATGACTTTCCTATGATGATTACAAGAGCCCAGTAATTCTTTGTGAACTTAATGTGAAGGTCAATGTCATTTGAGCTAATAGAGGTCAAAGGTCATTTGAGCTAGCAGAAGTAAAAGGTCATTTGAACTCACAGAGATCAAAGCCTGCAATCCTAGTTATCATAATAGAAAACAGATGAATACACACTTGGTGTTTGGATGAACCCTATCAAGCATACTAAGATCTATCTTTGCACAGTTTGCATTAAATGTTCTCACTCACATACCGAACAAACCAGTGCTGATAGTTGACTCTTATTTTTGTAGTCGATTAATCGCATTGCTCTTCTCGCAATTACTGCGATTACTCTGTTACAGTGATGACGTCATCACTGTCATTTTTACATTGCAGAAAAACAGTCAAAACAATGTTTTTCCATGGTGAACTCTCTTTATTGTTTCTTTCATGTGTAAACGTGTGGTGTCTAAATCATATTAAAACATTTACCAAACAAACACTCTGAACATCTTTCAAACTACAACGTTTCTGAAAATTCTTCATAGTAAATCAAAAACTTTTGAATGAATCTACGAGGCTACTACAACTACTATTAATCAGGCGTAAATATTGAAATTATCAAAATTTATGATTTTTTAATTTCATATAGGACTAAGGAAAGGCTGACATGGAAATTTACGGGATTTTATGACGGATAAAATAATCGCAAGTTGATTTTAACTAAACTTTTTTCAAAATGCAATCGTTATTGGTAACGTTGGACATTTTTTATGTGAAATGCCATTTTACGTGGTTTCTGTATACATGGTTGTTTCTGTGGCTGTTTTTTTCCCGTTTGTTTCTGGGAACATTAACCAGCCTTATCTAAACATTGTGGTTTCGCTGACCAACCCGCACATCACGATATGACAAGTTTTGATTGCCCCACAGTTATTTGGTCGTCTCAGATGACAGCTAAATTGACATGCTATTCATTGATAAAAATTCTTGAACCTGCAGAGAGAATTCTATGATACTTTATGTACATCCTGGACCGTATTGGCAGCTCATTGTCTGGTCTTCTTTTGTGTTTTAGGGGCTGAATTTGTGGTCTTATAGTCAGTGCCTGCAACTGTCCACAGACTCTTGGAAGCCAGGAAATGTACACGTGCGTTCAAGCGTGACTCATTACCAGCTAGTGTCTGTGTCATTACACTGGGTAGCAACGGCTGGGCCGGAGATGATCGTCCCTTAAATTTGCAAGCCTTCCCTAAGCACTAATCAAAGCCAACGTGCAAACAATGAATAGATGTAACACATTGTAGCAGTGATGATTAGTATGCAAGAGTATTCTGTAGATGGATATTCAATGTTCTAGGCTAGGCTCTTGCCTTTATATTTTGCACATTGAAATTATACTACACCACAATCAACACACTCGATCAGACATCCGATAAATGTGAACCAGGCCAGTAATGAAGTAATTGTAAACATGTTTGAAGAAATGACAAATACTTTGGCAATCGTAAAATATTAATCACTTAGGAATTTGCCATCATGCACAATGATCAAACTTTGCTAGGACTGAAATGTTGCACTGCAGTACAAGCGTTTTACTGACTGGTAAACCCATGAATCTAACTGGAGCAAATGCTTGCCGATTTTTAACACAGCACAGTGCTACTGTAGCATTGTGAGAACCTGTAATTTTGCAATATTTGCTGACAAACTACTTAAGTGTTGTTTTTGATGTGTTAGGCTATTTTTCAAAAGCAGATAATGTGTGGTGCTAGCTTGTAGTAATTGCATTTTAGGTTTTGAGCGTGAATAATAGCACTTCCAAAGTGTAATTGCCACTACTGGCGATTAATTGATTATGACTATCAGCACTAGTACAAACTGTTGCAAGAAATTGCTACAATAAGTCTGCTGACATTCTAGTGTTTGGTTCCTTGCTGGGAGCAAAGGAACCTATAGAAACTGTATGCATTCTGGGTTAGCATAAATCTGTGTGAATGTTGCAGTTGCCTAGGGTATGTGGTAATGCAATAGGGAAAGTATGGATGTTGGTCATACTTTAAAGTGTAGATTAGTGTGTAGCGAAACGTTATTTTGCCATTCTCATCATGAATATTAATGAGGACAAAGGGTCAAAAGTGAAAGTTTTATCTCACAGCCCTACATGTAATGTATGGATGTAAACTCATGCCTGCATGATTGGTGATGTTATAGGTGAAAGTTCAGAGTTCAAAGGTCAAGAAATTTTCAATTAATTTTTAGCCATTGTCTGGTTGTCAACATGTAGGGAGAAGGCATTAAACTGCATGTAATGCAAAGAATAATAAGACTTTAAAACAGGACAGATTTAGTGATAGAGCCAAAGGTCAATTGAGGTCAATGATTATATTGGCCTAAATTGTGCAATAAAGTGTCAAGAAATCTAAGAATTGGTGTTAAGCCTTTTTGGTTTCGATGATAATCTTAGCCTTTGCATTCATGATGGCGTATGTGTGTATGTATGTGTGTGTATGCGTATGGGTGTGCCTTTGTTTTGCTATCTGACCTAGGACTTGAACAAAAGAATTTAAGGTCCTTGGTTGTGATTTCTAAAGAATCACCACGTCCTCGGAAGAATTCTATTGTATGGGGTATTGTTAAGGTTAGGGTACGTGGATTTGAACAATGGAAAATACAATGGGGTCCTCAGTCTGAATGTAATACAAACATGGGCGTGTGTGCGTGTGAGTGAGTGTGTTTGTGACGCCCAGCTTGTTAACACGATATCTCAAGAAGGGATCGAAGGTCAGACCAATTTAATATTGGTGTGTAGAAGTACCACATTGAGTACAAGAAGCCTATTGTTTTGGTGGAGGTCAAAGGTCATTTGGGGTCACCACCAGGGGTCAAATTGAAAACCTTATAAACAGGATATCTCATAAGCATGGGCAGACTTCATATTTAGTGTGTAGGAGTACCACAATGTGTAAAAGAAGCCTATAGTTTTTGGTGAAGGGCAAAGGTCATTTGGTGTCACTAGGGGTCAAATTGTGAAAACCTTGTCATCACGTTATCTCAATACTCGAAGCTTGGGCCGACCTCTTATTTAGTGTGTAGAAGTACCACATTGAGTTAAAGAAGCCTATTGTTTTTTGATTCCTTGCACAAAGGCTCAAGGAATCTATGCGATGGTGATTGCGTGTTTTAGTGTGTGTGTGTGCGTGTGTATGTGACACCCTTGGCTCTTAAACACGATATATCAACAATAGCAACAAAAGCACATGGTGATATATGTTCAAGTTGATATAATGCATATTTATTAGGGGGCGGGCTTATGTTGATTTTCACTAAAATAGCTTGTAAACACAGTAACTGAACAACGACAATTTGGATTGAAGTCATACTTGTAACATAGATGCGCTATAGTGAGTAGATGAACCCTATTGATTTTGGTGCTCATCTCATGAATAGTAATGAGGTCACAGGTCAAACGTGAAAATCTCCAAATGTTTATAACTTCCCACCGAATGTCAGAATTTATTCATACTTGGTATTAATGTGTTTGTAGATAGTGGGTACATGGTAATATATGTTCAAGTTGATATTATGCATATTTATTAGGGGGGTGGGCGTAAGTTGATTTCCACTAAAATAGTTTGTAAACATGGTAACTGAACAACGCTCCAAAGTGAGTAGAAGAGCCCTATTGATCTTGGTGCTAGTCTCAGGAAAATTAATGAGGTCACAGGGTCAAATGTAAACATTTTCAGACTTAAATCATATAATTGGCAAGGAATCACAATAAGCCCACTGGTTTTCTGGTTGGTGGAGGTCAAAGGTCATTTGGGGTCATCAGAGGTCAAATCGTGAAATTCTTGTAAACATGTACCCTCACTATACATTACGTCAGATTCATGAAGAAAACTGCTCATGTTACATCATCAAAACCAAAATGCATTTTTGCATGTTGGTTCTGCTTGTCAACATGTAGGGACAAGGCATTAAACCTAATGATATGTAAAGAATGATGAGATTAATTTCAAAGTAGGACTGAGTTAGGTGTTTAGGGTTGGGGTCCATCGTCATTTGGGTCAGGAGAGGTAGAAGAGTAAAATCAAGCAAAAGCACTACTAGGTTATTTTTTTCAAATGTGGTCATTGTGAACATTAGATGATTGGTTATAAAAGGTGTACTTAATTTAAGGTCAAGTGTCATTTGGGGAAAAAACTAGTCAAACAGCAAAAATCACATCAAAATCACATCACATCAAATCACATTAAATCTAATCACAGCAAAAATCACAATTATACTAGCCCTCAGCTTTATGTTTGATTTTGATAAAACTATGAATAACTATCAGAACATTATTAATCAAAAGAGATGTTTCATTTTAAGGTCAACGGTCATTTGGGTTAAAATAGGATAAAACAGGTTAAAACATGTAAATGCATTCTTTTCCAAGGGTATATGTTTGATTTTGATAAAACTTAGTCATACTGCTCACCAGATGATTGGTCATTAACTTTATACTTAAACTTGCAGGTCAAAGGTCATCTGGGAGCCAAAAGAGGTCAAAGAGCACATTAAGTCTGCTAATATGGTTGGTTTGATCTGACCAAGCGTGGTCTTTGTGATCAGTATATGATGTTTGATAAAAGTTATACTTACCTTTCAGTTCAGTTTCGTTGTTGTTGTACACACATGCTATGCTACCATATTGTGTAAGAGTTGAGCTAAAACATATTGATTCTCTTAGGTTTTTTCACTTTCACTTTTAATTCTTCTTTCTTTATTCCGCCATAGGGAGATTGAAATACTCCGGAGGTTACGGCATCCCAACATCATAGAACTCATTGATGTGATCCATAACGAAGAGAAGCAGAAGATATATCCTTTACAAGATTCTTATTCATGCTTACTGACTTCTTGATGCTTACGATAAAGCAAATAAGTATTGCTGTAGTAATGTAGTTTGCTCTTTTGGAAAAGACTGCTCCTATGGTGAATTACTGTATGCCCTATGAGCATTTGCTGCCTTCTTCAGCTCTGTCCCTGTGGTTAGGCTTGAATTTCCCATTGACTAAGTGTGTTGTTAGGCTGCCACATGGTTAGAATATAAGACATTATTCGATGAGAAGTTTAGTGCGAGCTAAATGCGACACAATTTCAGCTAATAAACAAATAGTTAGGCTTGATTTTACCATTGACTTAGTGTGTTGTTAGGCTGCCTCGTGGCTAGAAATATAAGACATTATTCAGCGAGAATTTTAGCCAGAGCTAACTGCGACACAATTTCAGCGAATAAACAGATGGTTAGGCTTGATTTTACCATTGACTTAGTGTGTTGTTAGGCTGCCACATGGTTACAGATATTAGTGACAGTGTTCGGTGAGAATTTTAGTTCAAGATTATTTGCAATTCAAGTTGAGCAGGTTAGACAAGACTGCTCTCATTATGTTATTATGTTGTAACGCGATCGAAAGAAGTGCCTCATTTTTTCCTCCATAAGGCTGGACTTTCGGCGAGTATAGCGTAAGCCTATATGTAAGTTTTTCTCACCAATGATGGTTACTAGCTGGCTAAAAAAAAAAAAATACAGTCAACCAATTTTTTTCACCTGCTAGGGAGTTAAGGTCTTGTTCTCCACATGTAGGATTATGTTAGAGCCTTCAGTATGTTAGCCTCAGGTTCACGCTAATGTGCAGGTGTACAAGAAGTTATATTGTTAATCTTATAAATCCAGGAAACTTGTACTTGCAAAAAGGCAACAAAAGTTATTGTACCCATTTGGCCGACTGGTCAAACAAGAAAATTAGCTTTTTAGAATCCTGCAGTATTGATTCACATCTCCTTAATTATTTTCACAGAAGTTTTGCCCTTTCAGAAGGAAATATAAGGCATTTATATACTATGAACACACTATCTTTAGAGCGTTTGCATACCTTTTGACTCTTAATTAAGAGTGCTCTTTTGTTCAACTTGCTATTGTGTTCAAATTGGCTATGTAAAAGCTTGACTGTGGCGCTGAATGTAACTGTATAGCTTGGAGGGTAGTTTGGAGACAGTGAGCACTCAAGGGTGACTCATTATCTGCTTGTGGCTGTGCTCATTATAGCTGCAGATATATCCACCGGTCCGGACCCAGCTTCCCTTATGCACTCTTGGCTAGTGTTTAGACTATCTTTGGGAGTGTTGATAACTTGAAACAGGTCTATATAGATGGCCAAGACAAGGCATTCATGACTTGATTATGCCTATGCCCCTAACATGCTCTTTACTTGTAATGTATGCTTTTGCCAGTTAACAAGGCTTTTGGTATGTATTTGGCTATTACCATGGTCGGTGGAGTTTGTAGTAGAGGTTTGCAGTGGAGGTTTATGTCAGACTCCAAGGATTTGACATGATCATAGAGCCATGATCAAATCTGATGGTAAAGGTAAGGGATACAGAAGATGATCAGTTACCTTCAGGTCCACGTTCTTTGCATTTGTCAGAAATTCAACAGCTTTTAAAATAAGACAGTAGAATTTGATAACATGCCTTTGCCTTAACCACTAATTACGTATCTGTTCATGGAATATTGTGTGGGAGGACTACAGGAGATGCTGGACACAGCTCAAGGAAAGAATTTTCCGGAATGGCAGGCGCATGGGTAGGTAGATTATCTGGGTAAAAGTTACAATGTAAAACAGTAACCATATGTAGAAAAAGATCAGTTCCAGTGAATAGCTTGTATGATTAGAAGTTAGAAAACTGTCACAGTGCCAACTCACAGGAAATAATAAATTTGTATGTTACTTTATTAAGATTATGGACATATTTTTCCAATCCATGTTTTTTAAGGAATGACTTCTTATGGTGAACAGATGGTGGACCCTTATAATCAAGATTATTTGAAAGGATTCATTATACTGCAAGATATGTGTTGGTTTTAATATGCAAGGCAAAATTTGTATTTTGCATCTCTCTCCTGTGTTATTTCAATCGGAGAGAACAAAGCTGTTAGCAATGTTTTTTTTCTTCATCGCCAGCTACATGTGTCAACTCATGGATGGTTTGGAATACTTACACAGTCAGGGTACAATACATAAAGACATTAAACCCAGCAATCTGCTATTAACCACTGGTGGTATTCTGAAGATATCTGACTTCGGTGTTGCTGAGGTATGTTTGACACTTTGTTATATGACTTAGTGTCATTTTAATGAAATATTAAATTAGCTAGTCATTTGTAACATGCAGGCTGCAAACCCCTGTTGCTTTACACAGAAGCACACACTTCCTGATTAGCATGAGAGATCTACAGTCTATTGTTATACATGGCCTATACCCTATCAAAACTGTTACTGTGATGCTGAATATCATAGACCACACAGATCATCTGCATCTAATTTCTTCCAGATAGTGCTGGGTTGTCTTTCGTTATGGTTACCATGATTAACATCCGCCATTATACAGTATAGTCTAAAAAGAAAATGTAACATGGTTTGATAGTGTCAGTCTAGTTTTAAAAAAAAGTCTTCAGGAGGTAAATATTTGCAATAGAAGGAAAGTTGGAAGGTAATGACAACATGTATTTGCCTTAGTTCATGTCTCTTTGCATTTTATTGTTATTCCTTGTTATTCCTTTCTAAAATAACACATATGATAGGAAGATTACAGTCACCCATAGTACTGCTGTACAAAATAGCTCAGCACATACATAAATTTGCATGTCATTAGCACTGTAGGAACATACTGATAAACAACAAAGGCTTGTTTCATCTAATTCCTTTCACAAAAGTTTGTTAAGTTTTGCTTGCTATGCGGAAGCCACAGGAATCTCTCTAATCAAGTTAGCATGAGTATTATTTTTGTGTGTGCGTGTCTGTATATTGTGTTTGCATGTGGCACCTAAGCTTGCAAACACGAAATCTCAAGAACCATAAGTCAGTTTGAGTTCATACTTGTCATAATAGTGTTAGTTTAGTTTAGTAGGGAAAATGGACCAGGAGGGACACTCAAGTCCCCATCAAGGACCCTATAGGAGAGGAAAAAACTGAAGACTTAAACACTCAGACCTGATTACAATGCTTAAAGTGCTTGTCCAAAGCATTCTTGAACCCATTCACACTACTTGCAAGTACAACTTTCTCAGGCACTCATTCACAACCTTATTAGAAAAAAGTTATGCCGAATATGAATCCTACTTTGTGACTTTTGGAGTTTAAGACAATGACCTCTGGTACAACTACTATTAGCAAACATGAAAAAGTCAGTGAATGGTAAATTGTCAAAACCATGCACAATCTTGAAAACCTGAATCAAGTCACCACGTAACCTCCTAAGCTCCAGTGTGGTGAGATTCAACAGCTGTAACCACCTATAATAAGGAACACCCTTTAGGGAACTAATCATCCTAGTAGCCCTCCCTCTAGACCTTTTCAAGTACTTCCTTATCCTTAGCAAAATGTGGGTTCCAAGCCTGCACAGCATACTCCAGATAAGGCTTAACCAACTGCTTATAATGCCTAACAACTATGTTCTCTTTCAGAAAACTGAAGTTCCTCTTGATCATACCTAAATACCTATTACCTCTTATAGCAGCTTCGAGACAATGTTTAGAAGGTTGCAGAGATGAGTCAATGTAGATACCTAGGTCTCTTTCAACAAAGACCTCCTGTAATTCCTCACCATTAAGATTGTAGGTTTACTTGTGGTTACTACTACCAATATGCATCACCTTGCATTTATCAATATTAAAAAGCATTTGCCAACCCTGAGACCAGGAAAAACCTTATCCAAATACGTTTGAAATTTCTCAGAATTGCATTTGGAAGAGACCTCAGAATACAGTTTCGTGTCATCAGCAAACTTCTTAGCTGTACACAAAATATCTCCTTTAATGTCATTTATATAGGCAACAAACAACAAGGGACCCAAAACAGACCCTTGATGAACCCCACTAGTAACGTCCTGCCAAGAAGAAGCACAGCCTATAATTACCACCCTCTGTTTCCTTTTACCAAGCCAATTCTCGATCCAAGACAGTAAATTCCCATTGACACCCATACTCTTCAGCCTAAGTAAAAGATGCTGGTGGGGAACTTTATCAAAGGCCTTCTGGAAATCCAGGAACACAACATCTACATTATCTGCCTATTCAGTGAGCTTGTTACATCTTCCATAAACTCACGATTATCAGTGAGACAAAGCCTTTTTTTTTACAAAAGCCATGTTGAGACTCTCTGATCAAAGACTGACTACTGAAGTGACTGACCATAGACTTTTTAACAATAGACTCCATGACCTTACAAACAACACTATTGAGACTAACGGGGGCTATAGGCTTAGACTTATCACCCTTCTTGAAAATTGGGGTAATATTAGCACATCTCCAGTCCTTAGGAACATAACCTTCATTCATAAATTTACTAAAAACCAATGAGAGTGGAACGCAGAAATGGTGTGCAAAAGTCTTCAACAAATATAGATTGGATTGCATCAGGTCCAGAAGCTTTTAGAAACATTTAGACAAAGCAGCTCCTTAAAGACCATATCCAGTTTAGGACCATCACTTCCCCCCTGAAAATCTGGAATACTACTCATATCTTCCCTTGTAAAAACAGACACAAAACAGTTGTTCAAAATGATCTGCAAGATCCTGACCATCAGTAACTATATCATCTGCCTGTTGTGCCCTGAGAGAAACAACGGCATCTTTAACTTTCTGCTTTGACCTGACATAAGAAAAGAAGGCCTTTGGGTTATCCTTAATATTTAAGGCAATGTTATTTTCAAAATTCAAGTTTGCATCAGAGACTAAGCTTTCTACCTTCAGCTGATGAATTTTGAACTTGGCCTAAAGAGATTCAGAATTAGTCCTCCTAAACAACTTCCACATTCTACGATTTTGCCTTATTGCACATCTAACTTTCTTATTCATCCAGGAAGACATACTGCTTTTACAACAATGATTCTTCCACGGAACAGGATTTACCATAATGACCGTTAACTTATCAGCTAAACAAATCCAAGACTGAGAAGCACTCATATCTCCAAACAAATTAGTCCAATCTGTACCTTTTAGTAAAGTTTCAATTGCCTCTATATCTGTTTTTCGAAAAATCAGGGACTTTTTCCTTGCTAACAGAATTTACGACCTTGCAAACAACATCAAAAGCTAGTATATTATGATCGCAGACCCGTCAAATCAACAACATTGCTTGGATCAGAACTCAAGACAAGATCCAGGATGTTATCCCCCTAGTAAGGAAAGTAACATGTTGATGTAAAAAGCAATCTTGCACAATAGCTAGAAAGTTATTACCCTTCCTACTACTGGGACTAGTGTTGCTACGATAATCGTTTTCAATATCGGTATCGGCCAATATTTGCAATATCGGCAGCATATCGGTATCGGTAAAATTTTGCCTAATTGCCGATAACAGCAAACCGATATTGAACTTTTTTTTTCACAGCAGAGCTACTTCTTTATACTTGCAATGATTTGTTAATCTGCCCAAGACGATCCATTTCCTTAGCGTCAGTTAAACTCAAGATTCATTTTCGATTAATATCCATGGAAACCTGACCCTCCGTAACCTCTAAAAACACGTCTACGGCGCGCGAATATAACCAATGACCTTCGTGAACCTTGGCCTACACACAGCATTAGTGCAGCATATATACACTGTACTAACCATTCATTTTCTCGAAGGCCTCCGTTTAACCTTGAACATGATGCACAGTTCAGTACAGCTAGCTAGCTCTTCGGATCGTGCATGCATGGGGCGCGCGAAGCGGTGACTGTCAGTCAAAATCTGAATATCATTTTGAAAGTATAGACAGTCAAACTTTATTGTTACCTCAGTCTAAATGAAACGTTCCAACAGATTGTACTGACCAATCGCCATTCATCTTACGTTGAAGTAGACTACGTCACACAACAGTATTTCTTTACGTCTGGGGCTCGACTTTTCCACTAACCAATGTTTACCTCTGTCTGAGGTGTGTTGAAAAATGTGAGCTGTCACATGTCCCCGAATGGCGGGTTTTCCCAGGGGCTCGCTAATAAATTCACCTGTTGTTCCAGGAATGTGCGCAATTGGTATTCCGTTGTAGAAGCCATGGTTAATACATTACATAGAGTGTTTAGAAGAAGGATGTTGTACTTATTCTTTGAACTTGTGTGGTAGGTAGTTTCACGGTTGAATACCATCGATGCTTCACATAGTAGTCTTGCTGAATGTTCCAGTTTGATATTTGAAACGTAGCCTGCAACTGTCATTTTTAATTTATTATAACTTTTACATTGTGATCGACAGTTCGTAACCAAATTAAGATGCAATTTTGCAAGCATACGTTAACACTGTAGCTACTTGTAAGTCTTTATGATGTTAAGGCTCACATTTACTGCGTCCATTTTATTATCGTGTGCAGCGCTGCAGTGAAAAAGATTCCGGTTGGATTTCAATTACCATTCTCTTTTTCAAAACCAGGAAAGAAGTTGTTCTTTTCAACTTAGGACAAATGGAAAACAAAACAACATATTTTGTTGTTAACTTGAAGATTTATTTGTGAATGTATGCATGACTAAAAGTACGATTTTGCCTTTATTTTGTCTGTTAAAAAATATCGGTATCGTATCGGTATCGGACCGATATTGGGATGATAATATCGGATATCGGCCAAACCGATATTGGTGATATCGGTGCAAAACTAACTGGGACCATCTATCCAATTAATGTCAGGAAAATTAAAGTCCCCAAGTATAACAACATCACCTTTAGCAGCCTTTCTAACTGAATCAAACAGCAAGACATCGTTATCTTTGCTGCTGTTAGGAGGATGGTAAACAACACCAATAGTTATAACATCACTGGACCTCTTGAAGTTGTCTGTGGACAACTTGCACTAGACAGAACTTACAAAAGAACCTTGCAACTGAGATTTCTCAACACTTACAATGTCATCCCTAACATACAGTAAAACTCCACCGCCAATACCATAATGAGTATTCCCTCCTGTCCTGACGATACACAACATACCCCGGGTGAGAAACCTCAGCACTATCAATGTCCTCCCTTAACCAAGATACGGTGATACCAAACACATCAGGTTTCAGATCCTCAAGAAGAACAGTAAATTTAGCAAAATTTTACAAATACTTCTAGAATTGGTAAAGACAATCTTCAGCTTATCCCTAAAACTATGAACCTTAGCATGCCTCCTGATAATGTTAGAACTATGACTATCACTTTCTTTGCTTGCAAAACACCTATAAGCACCTCCACTAGAAACATAATCCTTATCAAATTTATGCCTGCCCCCATCGCCCCCCAATTTAGTTTATACATAGCTGTTCAACAGAGTAATTCACCATCCTACCAAACAACGAGGCCCAGTATTAAGTAAGTGCAACCCATCCCTGGCAAACAAATCCCTTCTACCCTGCAAACATGACCACATGTCAACAAATGTGAAGCTTAAGTCAGAACACAGACTATGCAAGAAACCATTCAAAGTTACCAACTTATGTGACTGAACCTTGTTGTCAAATCTTGGCAATAGACTACAGATGAAAACTTTAGCACAAGTTGATGCTAGACGACACTGATAATGATATGTTTTGAAGTGCTTTGTAGCCATGCTGTATTACTGAGTGAGTGAGACTTGGATAAATTAAAAAGTAGAATTCCTCCTTAACGTTTCCTGATAATAATGTCAGATTCGACATGTTTCTGTTACTAAATATTCATGTTGGTGTGACCATACAGGATTTAGCTCTAGCTTGTAAACACAGAATTTCAAGAATGGAAATTGATACTTGGCATAGAAGGCTTTAAATATTTATTATAATTTGTTTTATGATTCTGTACTCTCACACACTTAGCTCCATGCTCTGACTAACATCTTCACTCTGACTAACAGCTTTCTTATAGAAAGTATCATTAAAACAAAGAAACCATAGATGAGCTGAGTGTTATTACTACAGTACTTTACCTGCTCAACATTATCATTGAAAGGAGGATTGGGACAAGATTATCAGGCATTGGGGCATGTTCACATGTGAGTGTACAAACTTCTGTAGTTGTCCATTGATGTGTAATCTTCAACCTTGTATATATTCTGATTTTTTGTTCTGCAGCGCCTTGATTACTTTGCTAAAGACGATACTTGTCGTACCAGCCAAGGCTCTCCAGCATTCCAGCCTCCAGAGATTGCAAATGGATTGGATTCTTTCTCAGGATACAAAGTTGATGTTTGGTCTTCAGGAATCACACTGTAAGTGAATTTTAGATATACTGATTTACTTTGCTCCACTTTATGTAACCTTTGTCCAGCCTAAGTTAAACACTTTCCCACATACCTAATCTATGCATTTGCAAATGTTCGAACACAGCACCGTATCTAATATTTTAACAGGCTTTAGCTTCAAGTTGGCTATTTGTTTGTAGGGTACAGGTGTCTCCACAACAACTGCACTCTCGCTCTACTGTGTATAGAGGTCTTGGTAAATGTTTTAGCACAGTCCTTCCACGCTGACTGGCCCAGTCTGGGCTACGGCCCAACTAGGTCACTACTTGAAAAAACAGTCATCTAGGGTATTTCATGTTGTTTTGGAACCTTTAACATCTTCTTTAGCATGAGTTTCCTTTCTATCTCCAGATTCAATATCACAACTGGCAAGTTTCCCTTTGAAGGTGACAACATTTACAGATTATTTGAAAACATTGGCACAGGTGTTTTTACTATGCCTAAGGATATCCCATCACTTCTGGCCAGTCTCCTTGCAGGTTGGTAAATGAGTAACTGCAAAAGTCATTGTCTCTTTCAATCTTCTAAGCTTACTCTCTTCTATTTGTGAAATACAAACCATGCAACCATAGGACCAGGCAACAAGAAAAGCAAATACAATCTGTCACATGGCTGACTGAATCTCAATTTTATATGAATTCAGTTCAGTATCACTGTATTTTCATAATGCTTCAAATACAAACCATTTCCGTTATAAGGAAATGACACTAGAATAATTTGTTTTTTATATAATTTTAGCAAAGAGAAACACAGCTCTGTAAAGCTTGCAAATGTCTACACACATGGGAAGTTCCATTATATATACATGTGCAAAGATTGAAACAGTTGGTCAACAAACACTGGGAATTGTTCAGCTTGCCAAAGATCTTCATGGCAAAATATGTTTTCAAGTACATTTACTTGATGATAAGCAAGAAAATGAAAATACTCAACTTTGGTTTGGTTTCAGTATACTTATAAGCCTATCCAATAATGGGGGGGGGGGGGGGGGGG
>JAIPMN010001749.1:9701-40972 GCA_020650975.1 Apostichopus californicus | reverse complement strand
TTTCATTTAACAGAGTTTGTTCAAAGTATCTCTTTCGAGATCCGGTCTTAGGAATCACAAATGTTTTCGAGTTAGTTAGCATCATGTTTGATCTCTAGAGTAAGGCGAAATATGACATCAAATCAGAACTAGCATTGTTCGATACAGGTGACAGGTGCCTACAGTGGAATTACGAACTTCCAATTACGATCTGACCAGGGAACTGCTACTCTAACTTGAGTAGCAGCTCCCTGGTCTAACAAACCCCTCCACGCAAACGATACCTGGAGTTAAGAAAGGGTAAAGTAAATATGATGCATCGTTAACCATCGTTAACTTAATGTGAAGTCTCTAAGATGTTTAACTTTAGCATTTTGAAGTGTTAACCAACATCATTTGTTATGTAAGTTTCAACAAACGATGAAACAATATCAACATAAATTAAACCAGTTTTCGTAAACAATCGGAAAAACGATAATGGTGGCAGAAATAGGTCATTATTTTCCACTCGTTTGGGGACAAATAACAACCTTGTCAGGTCTGATATTAATGTTAAGCCGAAGAGAGGAAATGTACTCTTCCGCCGTTTTGATTGGTATACAAGGGTATGCACGTTAATACACTGCACTTTTATGTACATGCCATATAGATTACACAGCCTGATGATCAGGTCGCCTTATGATCAGGGGTTTAAGTCCCTTTAGCCTTGAACAGAAGTTATTGTTTGCAAGATCAAATTAAATATTTACTGTTATGATAAAACCCAGCGTTTTTGCCGACCTATAACTTCCATACTTTGAATCGGTCATTGACTCTTTCAGGCAAACATGAGAATCCCATTTCATTACATCTCTCGCTTTCTTCGGGGATTATCTACGGGGATTGGAATTCATCTGTGTGCAACGTTGTTTGTGTATATCAAGATGTATTGTGTCATGTACATTTCAAAGGCCGGGGTGTTAGCCGATGTCAGGCTGTAATCCGGTTCACAGGTCTGTTACGGCGGTACAGCGTCACAATTACCACTTGTCTTTGTTGTTAACTGGAACAGATATTTGATCCGTACAATGGCTCCAGGGCTACAAGCACGGGTCATGTCACGACAGCGGAAAGTTTGTCGATTTCGAAATTCCGTAATG
This sequence comes from Apostichopus californicus, assembly GCA_020650975.1. Taxonomy (NCBI): domain Eukaryota; kingdom Metazoa; phylum Echinodermata; class Holothuroidea; order Aspidochirotida; family Stichopodidae; genus Apostichopus; species Apostichopus californicus. The sequence goes on along the minus strand of JAIPMN010001749.1, from coordinate 39,854 downwards.
AATAATACTATGGAACGCCGAAAGGGCATTGTACTATGTTGTTTACTTCTATGTTGTCTGTTATCATTTTCTCGTCTCTGTTGATGTTGTTTTCTCCTGTTATATTGTTGTCTACTTTGATGCTGTTGTCTCCTTTGATGTTGTTGTCTCCTTTGATGCTGACGGGGCTGTTCATTTTTATGACGTAAAAATACGTATACAAATTCAAAGAATTTAGTGCTTCAGAACTAGTCAAATTGTCCGAGAGAGACCGGCTAGCCCATCTTGTAGGGCTATGTAATACGAACGAAATGATAGCAGAAATGATTGAAAGCTCTGTAAAATCGGTGCAGAACCTACGAAAGTCCTTCAACCTAAGAAAAAAAGATATAAAGTGGACAATTTACAGGCACGGACCTAGCCTAACGTTAGGTATTATACTATACTAATATAAAGCCTTAGTTAGTATAACCATAGTAGTATTTAGTTTATATTACTATTTACATTAACTAAGGCTAAGGATATCATTTTGTTCGTATATTCTAGCCCTGCAAGATGGGCTAGTCGGTCTCTCTCGGACAGTTTGGCTAGTTCTGAAGCACTAAATTCTTTGAATTTGTATACGTAATTTCACGTCATAAAAGTGAACAGCGCCGCCAGCTCTTCAAGGGAGACAACAACATCAAAGGAGAAAACAGTATCAAAGTGGACAACAACGTTGAAGGAGACAACAACATCAAAGGAGACAACAACATCGAAGGAGACGACAACATTGAAGGAGACAACAACATTAAATGAGACAACAACATCAAAAGAGACAACAACATGAATAACAGACAGCATAGAAGTAAACAACATAATACATCGCCCTTTCGGCGTTCCATATAATACAACCATGGAGTTGATTCAGGCTGTCGATTTTATGCCCGCTCCCGGATTAATTCTGACCTCTTCATTGTCTTAAGATGCGGTTTTCAATATTACCTTAACCTCGGTCCGGTCACTGTGGTTTAAGTAGTACTTACGATTACCCGTATAAGTAGGCTACTTTATTTACAACGAAATTTAATGATGACAGTATATTACAGTGTGTAAAAGTAAGTTGGCCTGACGTTTCGATCCTAGCAGGATCTTCTTCAGAGGCTAAATGACAAGTAACAGGCTCTCTAGTGGATAAGCAGTTTGCTAATAGTTTTATTTTATTTTGAGTATATTACAGCTGTGTAATCCTACAATATTTAAACGCCTCTTTCAGCCAACAAGGAGCTCCCATTTGCAGCCGTACATTGCTTCGATTTCCGTCTTTGTTGATGGAATGTGCATAATGACCTTGTTTATAGGGTCCTTCAGTGCTCTAAAAGGAAAATCGCATGCAAACCATGACCACAGTGACATTATGCATGCCTTACATACCGTTGTTTCAGTGTTTCTGGTTAACTATGATAACGAACAGGTCAACGACTCACGTTAACAATTTTGTCAGTTTCTTTGTTGGAAAATCTTTTGTCATCACGTCTATGCATGAATGCATTCGCTAATTCAAGTAGGCCTACTGGATTCAAACCTAATTCACTGCATGAAGTAGTGATTCACATGGAAGAAGGGTCATAATTCTTCATTTACAGACCACAAACTTGATAAATCGTAGTCTCTTTTATATTAATGAACTCATACACACATTAGTAACTGTGATCATTTTCTCCTAAGTATATATAACTGAACTCAAAATACAGCAATAAGGAAGTTGTCATATTTCAACCATTTGGGTTCTTACTTTGATAACGAGGGGAAGTGAAGTTGTAATGCTAAAAAGTGCCCATCTAACCACTTAAATGGAAAGTGTTACACTTTCTTACCATTTGGTGCAGGGACACTTGCTAATTACACCTCAAATCAGTCTCAAAGCCTTTTCGTTCTATTACAAAGAATTGTACTATTTATGCAGAAAGAGTTGCTTCACCCGAAGGGGATGACGGGATAGTCACGATACTTTGCCATCTTGTACTCAATGACCTCTCTATACGTGATGGTCAAAATCAGAAGAGATATATTTATACCGAGAACTGTTATATCAATAAAGAAGCCATTTATTGATTTCATAAAGAAAGTCAACAATAGTCTAACAGACATATGGTACTTTATCCCGCGGCGAACAGCGAATCATTTGTGTACATAAGGATAATTTGTAAATGGAATAAATATTATATGATTGACAAGAAGGGGTGCGACCCGGGTCATACATATATAATTGCCTTTGGCAGTCTTGATAGCCGCTCTACGTGACAAACACAAAGTGCAGATGATTTGATTATCAGTCGAGACATTGAATAGGCATCATTAGTATGAGCAGCGAGTTGCTCCCTGAGTCTCTGGTATGAGCATGTCTGGCATCATTAATATGAGCAGGGAGTTGATCCCTGGTATGAGCATGTTTGGCATCATTAGTATGAGCAGGGAGTTGCTCCCTGGTATGAGCATATGTTCCACAAGCTCCCGAAGGATTTAACAACTTGGGAATCAAGAGATTGTCATAAGAGTCGGGCCTTTAGTTCTGACAGGAAATGTTGATAAAAGTTTCTTAGTTCTGTTTTGCGACAGGGTCCGCACGGGGTGTTTATAGTACACTGTCTGCGTGTCTTCAGTACAGCAGTTTGAATCAATTAGATTATAAGAACGTCTTTCATCGAAGAGACTTGGCCAATATGCATCGAGTCCCGGTGAGGAAGTGACTCAGCTATACCAGGGGGTTTCTACTCCCTGGATATATCACTGACCGCCGAGTCTTGCTAAGGATTTATCTCGCTGTCAGGCAGTGTATATACAGTCAACTAAAGTAATGGCTATGATTTCGCTTATATCCTCCATCCAGACACGTCAACGAGCGTCATTCTTGCCAGCATGTATGAATTAAGGAGAACTTACCGTACTTCCATGCGTGTTTTAACGCAACCTTGACACAGATCGGTTAGCTTGAACAGGATGTCCGAAACAAGATATTATAATTCGAGGAAACTATGAAAGCAACGTGGATGTTGTGTAACTTGTCACCTTGTCAGTGTTATACTTATTTAGGTATGTCTATGTCAGCCAGAATGATCTACTACAGTATCATCTGTTTATAATCATAGATGGTGATAGAGTATACCAGTTATCTTACATTCGCCCGGATTCTGTTTGTAAAAGAAGGTGATGGTGTTATGTTAAAGATCAAACAGCGTACTTCTTCAACTTTAAAAAGGTATATATGACGACATATGTAAGCAAATACTTCCTGAAAACCTAAATGTGTTTACATAAAACGAACATTCAAAACAGGGTACATGGACATCTGTTCCATTACGACTAAATGAAGGTCAATAGCATTTTCCTGGGTTCTATGAAATGTATTTCCGTCTGCGGGTCAGATCACCGGGAATTGTGTGTCGTGGTTTTATGCAGACTTATATTTATATTGTCGCTCTGTTTTACCTCCATGGTCCTACGTCACGTTACGGAGGCCACTGCACATCCTCGACTATTATGACCTAATCACCTCAGAATGTCACAAGTACAAAGAATGATTCTATACTCAGCCTAACTTCACTTCAAGTACAAAGGAATAGGATGACTCTATAATCAGCCTAACTTCACTTCAAGCCTCATATGATGGTTCTATATACTCAGCCTAACTTCACTTCAATTGTCTGATGTGCTGGATAAGAAAGTTCAGAAAGTTATTCATTCATCCATTGAGCCTTGTTTAATGCTACGATTCCGAATCAGTGCAGACATTAAAACGATGCCTTTGTAGCGAATCTAGCGAAATTCAAACTGGACCCGTCAAGCCAAACATATGCTTGTACGTTGCCTTTAAAACATTATCATTGGGCGAACCTTGTCATAGTATATGTTACTGAAGCAGTGACAAATCACATGGAATTTAAGGAAACATATTTTCAGTATTGGATATTATAGTTTTAATATGGTTGCTAAGGATCACCCAAGCAGTCGCAACAACCTGGATATTATAGTTTGAACCAGGGGTTCTAAACACTCCTTGTGTGAACATATATGTGTTTCCAATTATCCCAAAAAATATTGAATGACTTTTGTCTAAAGGGTCGAAGTTCACACAACTGAACATAAAATGTACTGTACGCTTTAAAGTTTTTGTCGATGTGCAGCTTGTCGTATTTATTGACTTTCCTAAGGATAATGAACAACTCTTCCTTATTCTCTGTAACCAAAAAATCTGTTTTCAAACCAATCTTCGTATAGTGAATAACCTTTATTCCTGTAAGATCTACAGGCTTTTATTACATATCTTATGACAGAAAACCCACAGCTAGCTTAGGACAGCTTCCTACGTCTCAGAACGGTAATGAAGGCTGAGTGGGTCACCTGGCACCCATGCTCACTTCACTTTGTTAACGATGACTTCCAGAGAACTTTAAGGGACTCAAGTGTAGCTGCAGTTCTGCGTTCGAAAGGAGGCGATTGTGTTAAGGATTTTGTGATAATTTGATCTGGTCGCGAAGTTCAGGTTATATTTTTCAATACCTGTTTGATTAATCTTCGTCAATACTTTTTCGAAAAGAACATGTGTATTCCTAAATTGTGTTCGTGAATAGGTATGTACAGTAATGAGGAGACGATCTAACCTGTGCAATCATTCGGTATTGGTACCTGCATAGTTCTACTCTGGAAATAGTTTATACAAGTTTGGCTTATACTAATCGCTATGATGGACTTAGGAACGACAATGAACCGATGCTAAGATCTTGCATTCAGTAGTTCAATAGCCCGGTTGACGTGTGGTTTTACTTTAAGTAGCACACAGCGATAACGTGCATTGTACACTCGACATACTGGAGTTGTTGTTTGTTGACTGTGGAAGGAATCTGTTTAGAATGCCACGTTCTACTTAAGAATTTCTTGTACAGTGTTGTTTGTTGTACCGTATCCAGAGAACAACATTGCTGAATTTACAGTCACCTATAGCTGGATGGAGTGTTATATGGCTTGCTGTTTGGCATGATGTTATCATGTATACTTATTGGCATCGCGTCGGTGAGTGAGAAATGTGACAGCAAAGTTGGACAGTGACTTGCTGCTTAACAGGAACTAACCGCAAAGTAAAGCCGGATAGGCGGGTGAGAATATAAGGTTTAGCAGCGGGAATCTGTTTGTATTTGGCTAACGGAATTGCATTAATTTTACCATAATTGCATTAAACATATTCCTTTATGCAGATGTCTAAAAGTTACCGGCGGTAAAATTTCCTTCAGGCATTTATTCGGTAGTGTTGAGTACCGTTGTTCGATTGTAACCTTCACTTTAATTAACTTGGACTAATTAAACTTGAAGTAAGGACATCCTGTTTTCCGTTTGTTGTATATCGTATGTCGAGGAGCCCTCCGGATTATTATTTTCTGTTGTTTCATTGGAATTGTATATATACTGTTGAAAGTTGTAACAGTGGCTCGCATATAGACTGGATTAGAATACTGATTGTTGCATAGGTATCTTATCCGGACTTATTTTAACCCGAGCTTTACGCGGAAAGTAACACAAATTAGATCATTACTCATGTGTGACGGAGTACAGATAATTGGATAAGGAATAATTATCACTAGCCCACCATTTCAAAATATCACAGAGGCTACATAAACTTTCTGTCGAATAGCGTACAGGTTTGGGTAATCGCAATGCGTATGTGGAATAGCGTCAAACAGGATGATATTTTCCGGATGTAAACGTTTGTATACCGGTGACTATGATGTTACCTTATGATTAACTGGAGGCCTGCTTAGTTTTAGTGCACATGCAGAGAAAGTGTTCGGTGTAATTACATTGGCGGGGAAAATGGCTGAACCACTGAATTTTTAGAAAACAAGTTGATGAAGTGTAAGCATTTTACCTAGCTTTCCTTTGGTCAATGGATTTAGTGAAACGAAGCCGATTGTTAGATGATAATTGAATTAATTGTACCTAAACCTGGACTTAAGCCCAGCTCCGAAGCTATATTTGGAATAAACCGTGGGAAAACGTCAAACTTCGGAAACCTGCAGGTGAAGAAGAATATTGTGGAGTTTATAGTGTGCCGGATTTACATCAAATATTAACATGAAGTGATATCAAAACTGTAGCCTATCTACATAGTCAAGCAATTCACCAACAACAAAATGAATAAACTCATACACAGGGCGTACCTCATCTCAATTGCCATCATTTTGGTCATTATCTTGACTTTTCAAGGAGGCGTACGAAACGAGTTACATCGATACGGATTAAAGGATATGCTAAGATTTGTATCTTTTAGTAACAACATCACTATTGCGCAATCTATGAAATACCATTCCACGTTTGACGTTTTTTATTCGCCCGTCCAGTGGATGAATATATCACTGCCTGGTGACAGAGTCAGATCCGTGGATCAAGAGGTACGTACTATATAGCAGGGAGCTGCTACTCTAACAGTTAGAGTAGCAGCTCCCTGCTATATGTATACAGACGCATCGTTTACAGCATGATATATACGTGTATTTGCGTAGCCATGTGGGGAGGGGGAGAGATCGGAGGGGCGGGGGGGGGGAGGGGTAGTGGTTTAGAATGCTGAAAAATGACAGAATCTGGAAGGTATGAATATACTTTGGAGATGGAACATGATGTGCGGCGCGGGGGAGGTGGGAGTGTGGGGGGGGGGGGTACGTGGAGGAAGCAAAAACCCATTGTGTACCGATTTATAACCATGCAATATGGTGAACATATACATTAAAATTAAGTCCTGTTGTGCGTTCAAAAATATATAGTATACTGAAATGGGGGTTAATGTTGATATCTAGGTATTATATTTGCTGATATTTTGTGTTCTGGTGATATGGATGTTCAGAATTTAGAGGTCAAAGTTCATTGTTGGAATAAACACAAAAATCATTTCCTACGTTCACATTTAGTAATTGCTGTTGACTAGTGGACTCCTTACTGTATACGAATTTGAGGTGAAATTATAAATCAGAGAGTAAGTTGGATCAAATTGACAAACTCTCCATGTCGTTTGCCTTACACAGTTAATGAAGTGAATATTCACGAGTCTTGCTCGCCGTGATCCTAGTGTACAGTAGGTTTTTTATTTGCGGTGTCATGAGGGTAAAGGTCAGAGGTCAAGCCATTGGCTGAAACACTCAATTTGCTTCAAGCAATGCATCAGCACTATTTTGTTAGTTGCTGCTGCTATACAGGTATTTTTCAACGATCTTTTCTTCCCCGCGACAACGTTTTCTACATGATCGTTGCTACAAATCGGGACGTTGTCGACGATTTCTACATGATCGCCGGTACTAATGACGGAGTTGTTAACATATTTTACGTGGTCGCTGCTACAAATGAGGGAGTTGATAACATATTTTACGTGGTTGTTGCTACAGTATACAAATCCAATCAAATCAATGTTAACGAATTACCCTTTCGCGTTCCATTGCTACAGTGGTCAAAATGAGTACGGTAGGCATTTCACACATCCTTATTCAGTTTGATATTCGTTGGATCCTATACAGTTACCAATGGTTGTATAATACTATGGTCTACATCCCTAAAATCCGTATACAAATTGGGCAATGCAAGGATGGGCCTGAGTAATGGCGTTAATGTCTACGCTTAATGCAACCTCTTGCGTTTGGTGTTTTCCAAAGTCGGACGCTCGCGCATGCAGAGCAGACATATTGTGTTTTTTTACAAAGTATCATTTAAAGGTTTCTTTCGGAATAAATGGTGCTTACAAAACAACCATCAACACAAGAAGCATATGTCACATACAGTAGGCCTATTGACTCCGCCGTCAGCATACAATGGGAAGCTTGTCAATCATGTCAGATTGAGAAATGGCAATCTGCTAAATCTGCTAGATCTGCTAACGTACCCACGGAGCTATACTTAACGTTGGACTTATATTTTTTTCCTAGAAAGAAGCTGTAAAACGATGTATGTTGAAGTCGTTCTCAAAAACAATTCGTCAAAGAGTGCTTTTGCTAAAATGTATTGCCTCGCCTAGATTCACAGCGACATCGAAGCCACCGTTTCGTAGGATGTTGTTCGTGAGCTGCCTGGTAGTATTCTGTAATTACTTCAAGCATATTCCTACCAAATATACCTACCAGTCTACCACACTTTCATAACAGACGTACACGGCCTATCGCCCCTATACGTTGTATGTTAGAAACGGGCTTTATTCTGCATTGTCAATTACTGTTTGGAAGATAACCAATGAGCAGCTGATCGTGATGTAGTTGAGAATTAAGGGAAATATGGCTAAGAAGGAGGACTCGGGGTTTGTCAGTGCTCCAATGCCGATTGAAATTTTAGTCTGACAGGCTTGACGAGAGGGGGACAGGTCGAGGGGGTACAGCTGTCAATAAGAAGGCCTGCGGGGGAAATATGTGAGAGCCTGAGAGGTGTGTTCAGTTTCATAAAAAAATGAACAATAAGTGTCCCGGGACCAAAGCAGGCATTTTACTATCCAAACTGACATGTCAGTTTTACATTAAGCAAACAGTGATGCCTTTCATTATGATTTCAAATAAATCATTTTAGTTAGGGAGAAACATAAAATATACTCTCTTTTTGAATATTTGAATATTTGAAGGTTCAACATAAATAAACAATATTCACATTCAGCTTTACTTTGCCTGAAACTCTCGCATTCGTCACTTATTTTCAATATGATTTGGTCATTGGATACATTATCATCTTGTTTAATACAACCAGCGTTGCATATGCCTTTGATGGAACACGTAGGATTCTAACTTCCTGCTTTAAGTCGATTTGTTTGACCGTGTGAAAGAGTTCCAGGCATTCCTCAATTATAATGCCTTATTTGGCATGTACTATTGGTTTTAGCCCAAAACCTCTTCGTAACAACAATGGAAGAAAGGGCAATAATCTGTTTCCTGCTTGTACCCCTGCGCCAAATGGTTTTGATTTCTTCCACAGTGTCAGAGAGTTTTCAGTATCATGGTTTATACAGTGTACTCTTGACATGGGTCGCGGTTTAAGAAAGTTATATATGCATATAAAAATAGAAAATACTTGGATGCTTTGCTGTATTGTATATAACACTCTCCTTCACCGATTATTAGCAGACAATTTGTAGAAAGTAGAGGTAACATTTGTCAGCTAGTTTCAGATAACTCATGTCTAATCTACTAATTGGACTCGGGCTCAACTGGACTGGTCCCGGTACTGTACTATATATATATATAGTTTAGCTGCAGGTCCTAGTACGGTAATTTCTGAATACCGTCCCGTCCCCCATGCACCAAGAGTAAATATTGAAGTAATAAGTTAACAAATAGTACTTCTTTAAACATGTAACTAATATTAAGTCACTATACTTCCAAAGTCCTAATGAGTTCATTGTGAAGAAAGTCCATTGTCGCATAAGTCAAGGGCAACCAGAATTTAACTATACATTGTGAATGAGATGAAGGTTCGTTGAAGTATCGATTGGTTCAATAATGGTTTACCCATTACTCCCTATTCTGCATGGACTACAGTGTAACACGTAAGCATCATTTTGTCCCATTTGTATTGAATGAAGCAATGAACTTACTCCTTGCAATTGCCATATTGTGTTTTTGTATTAGTGAACAAATGTAGGTATGTAAAAACTCCGTGTTCTTTAGCCATGGAAGTATTGTTAATTAGCCATGGAAGTATTGTTAATTAGCCAAGGAAGTATTGTTAATTAGTTAATGAACGTTCATACTGTAATAGTCCCTGCAAGACGTATGATACTGTCCTAATCTCACATTCAATTTCAAGGATGACTTTGGACAAAATAGTACAGTCACTTTAGTTGATGAAACTCAGCTGTTTAAAAGGTCATATCGTAAAACTTAAATGAGTTATATAAATATAGCCATGAATGATAGCAGAGTGTTTTAACGGTCTGTTACATATCGAAATTAATTATCTATTCTTATACCCATAAATAAAGAATCTATATGTAAGGAATTTGTAACGTTCATAATGTGGCAGCGCTTGCAGGCCCGGCATACAATATTCTTTGGAATACCCTTGTAATGTCTGTATGGGGCTTGGAACGTAGCCCCCTTCCCCTCCACACACACCCATTTAGCTGCTTATAATCAATTTCAAACGAACATAGTTGAAACTCCCTGGTATAATCATGTGAAATTCAAGCATGGCTAGTTCTCAGTGCACACGTATATGGAAAAAGTGAATTGAAACCCAACTGAGGTTCCTATTGCGGCGGCTTGCTAAGATATTGTCCATGTTGTTCGTGCTATTTCAAGGAAGAAAACACATCATTTGGTATATGAAATTTCTTCATTTGTCAGGGTCAATCAGAAATATCATGTGTAACTGAATATTATACTTCCTTATGATTTATGTAATTTTTTTCAGGTAATAAAATAGGCCAGTAACGTATATTAATTCCTAACCAAATCTTTCGAAACAAGTGCGGTTGGTTACGTTTCAAAAGGAAAAACAAATTATCAGAAAGACACCTGCCAAGTTCTGCACAACTAATTTGCTGTTTCGCGCTTCAAACATAAACAATCTTACAATGCTCGACCGACTTCTTGTTTTCGTACCTTTCCTATTTCTTGAAAAAGACATTTATACAATTAAAAGTTGTTATTATAAAGCAAGTTGCCGCGTTAATTATTTTTTCGAAACGTTGCTCAACTCGTCACTGAAAGTCGGTCTCGAAATCAACAAAAATTTGTGAATGTACGACCCTGGTGGTATGACATTAAAGTGCTATCACAATTGTGAATTTCATGAAAAACTTATTATATTCATAAATTGGAGTTTTGCTCTGCGATGAAGCGTGGATGGAAGGGGGATGTGTTCACTAGCCCCCAACATGTTCAGTGATGTGCAGGGTTTACGCTTTTCAGGGAATGATGCGCGGAGTTGGTGCGTGCAAACTATTATTATTATTATTATGATTATTAAACTCCAGTTTCGAGAAATACGTTTCACACTAGATAATTTGGGGCACGTGTCCCTGTCGGAATTAGTGTTTCACTTTGTTACCTAGTATAGACTCTGCTCACGTGACGCGAATGAGTCTCCCTACATAAAAATAGGAAAATGCTACGGCTTTTATATATTTTCCTCCCCTTTCTACATACGCTTTCTGCATACAACGATACGCCTTAACAAAGGCAAGTTTGTTACCGTGAAATGCAAGCTGTTGTCGTTGCTATAACGATAATGTCAAGCACTAATATAGGAGTTGGTAATTGAGTTGTGCTCTGAACGAAATATGCTAGAATGTTGGGTAAATGTCATTCGTGCTCACACTGCAAAGATGTCAACGCATATAGAGCTGTTTTAATTCTTTCAGTTTGTGCTAGTGCACAAACTGTAAATAAACTAAATGTGAACACTTCCACATAGTATAGTATCAGTTAGATTAACCGTTTTGATTCCTTGCCGGATCGAGGCAGAAGGAACCTAAGCGATGGTGATGGTCCGCGTGTGTGCGTGACGCGCGTATGTGACAATTGCTTGTAACTACAGTCGTGGAACCTTGTTAAACACACAAACATATCCGACCTGACCTAGGTTTGACTATATTGTGAATCTATCATCCCATGAATTGCTATGGAATCACATTACCACAAGGAAATGTGTTAATCTTCTATTTGAAACTGTACTGCTGAAATCAACCTACGTTTTTATCATTTTTTGCAGATTACGCGTTCCATACGTAGTCGAACTTTACAGGCGTTATGTCAAGTGGAAAAGAAGAATGATACGAAGAATTTATTGGAGAAAGAGAAGACAACCTTATATCGGCAAATAATCGTAGATGATCAAAGACGGTTTCTTTTCTGTTTCATTCCAAAGGTAGCTTGTTCGAATTGGAAAAGGGTAATCAAGGTGATGCAAGGAACACTTGATGCGGAGAGTAAGGGTAAAATGGATCACCATTCAGGGATGACATTTTTACAAGACAACGAACCAAATTTAGCTCGTTTAAAATTGAAACACTTTTATAAATTTATGTTCGTACGACATCCGTTGGAACGATTATTGTCAGCTTACAGGAACAAATTCGGTGAAAATATAGGCGATTATCGCCGAAGATACGGTTCCAAAATTATTAGAGCTTACCGTCCTAAATCCAAAGCCAGAGAAGCTTTCATGAAGGGCGATTTATCGATAACATTTGAAGAATTTTTAAGATTTTTAATTGACAGCGATACATCGACGATGGACGTCCATTGGAAGCCAATGCATGAACTATGTCAACCATGTGCAGTACATTACGATTTCGTCGGATCCTTCGAACAGCTACATGAGGACGCTGATTTTGTTTTGGGTAGAATTCGCGGTAATTCAACGGTGTCTTTCCCGAAGAGGCAAGGGTACTACCGTCCAACAACTCCCGACACTTTAATCTCAGAACTCACCAAAGTTAGACCAATAGTTCTACAACAGCTGGTCGATAAATATATATTAGATTTTGCTTTATTTGGTTATTCTGCCCCCTCTCTTGATGTTTGACGTAATTGCTTATGTCATCTCGATTCAATATGCAAGTACTAGCCATACTAAAAGTGTTAGTGATGTTTTTTTTATGTTTTTCAATATTCCAACAATTCCATGAAACGATAACACTGAAGTAACGCAATGCGTATAGAATGGTATGAGATTAAAGTGTGCGTGTGGGAAAAAGACACAAGCTTTCACAATTTATTTATAGTCGTAAAGAGTATAAAATTTGAGAAAATCAGCAACTTGCTTTTTTATTCCTTGTCGGAAGCAAAAGGAATCTCTGTGATGGTGATCGCCTGTGTGTGTATGTATGTGACACTTGCTTGTAAACACGGTAACTTCATACTTGGTGTGGATCCGTCTTAAGGAGTACAAGAAGCCTTTTGCTTTCTGTGAAGTTCAATGGTCACGTGGTGTTAACAGAGGTCAAAGTCTGAAAACTTTGTGAAAACGATAACTCAAAAAGTACGTCTTTGTTTAACATGCAGTATGCAGATTCAGCTTGTTGTGTACAAGAACCCTATTGAAATTGGTGGAGGTCAAATGTCATGGGTGGTCAACATTTAAGTGAATGTCTGAAATCTTGATAACACCAATAAGTAAATCTTCCTTGAACTTCATACTTAGTATAGATCCAGCTTGGTGAGTGTAAGAATCCTATTGAAATTGGTAGAGGTCAAAGGTCACATGAGTTCAACATGCATCAAAATAGTTAAACCTTTTAAACATGATAACTCCAAACTTAAAGCTACAATTAACCTTTGAACTCTCCAATGCTGTGATTTGCATTAGGTGAACATAGTTTGGTGAAATTCATTTCAGTTCAGTTCTGTAAAGGGGCGCTACAGGTCTTCAACGAAACATATCTGGCATCCAGGTAATTAAATCTACTTCAGACTTTATACTATCCTCCCATCAGTTTTCACCCTTTGAACTTCAAGGGGTCGACAGGTTATCTAAAATGGGCACAAACTGGCTCAAGGGGTCAAATGGTGGGAAATTGGGCATTTTCTCCAAATGTTTCACAGTATATAAACAATGTTATGTAACTCTCACCAATTATTAAAGGGATTTGCAAGCTCAAAATTGTTCAAATATGTCTATATTAAAAATATAAGAAGACTTTTCTTTCTGGATATTGAAACATTTTAGTTTAAAATTCTATACTGTAAAATCCTTATGAGTGAACGACATGGTCGATGCCCACAAGGGAATACTACAAATCGTTTCTGGTTCTCACTTAATTCTTGGAAAACTTTAAAACTCACTTGCTTTACATTAGTCAGATTATTATGTTGAATTTTGAGCAAATTGTGTGTCAAGGAATGAAAAAGCTAACTGACTTGCTGGTTAAAATGTGTATCAAATGTACTCTCTCGTGGAGTTTTATTTTGTAGTTAGATATTCTGAGTGTATGGCAAGCTTACCATATACGTTGCCATTGGCTTTTTTTGTATCTTTAAGAGTAAACACTGATAACTAGACAGTCTGTGCAATTTTAGAGCATTTACGCAAATTCAAAATAGCAATATTACCCCAATTATGTGATAACTACACTATTATGTATTGACCTCAATAGTGTGTAATATACATGCCATAAGCTGTAACTCGTATGTTTAAGCCGCAAGACTTCCAGACTGGCGATTTATTTCCGTTGTTTACAGATCGGACACTTGTTGTAACCATGGTAAAAACAGTTATACTTCGTCGATGCATGGAGCTATTAATGAAAATAGCTCCATGGTCGATATAACATCGATGTTATACTTAGTCGATGTAGTATCAGACACTTGTAACCCTGGTAATACAAGCCCTAATATATTTAGTCGATTTTGATCCTACCGTCGTCGTTGTCATTTCCTATACCTCTGCAATATGCCAGGGAATGGGAAGCCCACGCTTTATCTTAACGGATCGTTACCCTGACACAGCGTGACTGGATCTTTGCTTCGATGGGGTAACATTATGATGAATATACATACCAAGACCTGTTCCCTACGTTAGATATCAACAAGCGGTGTAACTAGGCCGGTGCGGCCCAGGGAGCCCGGACCGTTCTTATAAATGAAGCTTCTTACAGTGAAGTATCTCTTGTGCACAAGTACATTCCTTTTGTCTTGCTACTTTATAATAAAAGGTATAGGCTACTCTGATTACATAGAACATGTCTGATTCATTTACAATGTGGCAGATACACCACAACTGTAACAAATTGAGCCCAAACTTATGAATTGACCCAATACATAATACATAAACTGAAACATCATTTTCTAAAAGGTCATTATATGTCATATGCTCCCTTAAACATTAATTACCAAGGCACACCAGTCGGGACAATTTTTTTCGCTTCCGGCGCACTCGTCTTGACAGTACGAGTAGTATGAATATCATGTTTCTATCAGATCAAGGTTAGGAACTGTTCGTACTGACAATACCAGTGCTTTGAGAGCATGATATTGGAGTACAGTTTAGAGAGGTATTAGGATCAGATAAAGATTAGGAACTGTCGATACTGTTAGTATGAGTGTTTTGAAGCATGATATTGGAGTACAGTTTAGAGAGGTATACGCATTAGGAAATTATCCCAACTGGCAGATTAAAGATGAATATACATTACTTGGGATTTTCCATTGCTCTCCAGGCTCCCTTTTATAAACAGGGGGATCTTATATGTGACCGTTACAGCACCGATGTTGATGGAATGATTATTTACGAGAAGTTAGGTTCGGGTTATCCATGTAGTCGTTTTAAAGAACGGCACCATCTGCTTAAACGCGGATAGTCGTTCATAATCGCATACGCTTGGAGTAGAGTTGTCATGATCACGTGACCATATTTTATCTATGAGGAATGGAATTAAGAAGACGAGTTTGGTGAGAAACATTTGGGTCCTCATTATTATCTAATACCGTATACTTTTGGTCTTGTTCTGAATGTGAAGATCACGTATTGTCTGTGGAAGCCGTGCAGCCGTACATATGATTTGTACATTTTGTGAAGTATCCGCCCTTTCTATGTACATGTTTGTTCTTGCTCGACGGACTGTCTGAGGATCGATCCTTCATTTAATTATTGATCTTTTCATTGTGACGTCATCATCTATCAACCGCTGTCCTGAGTGAACACAAATTTCTGACTTTACAGTTCACGGTGCAAGAATTATTGTTCGCAATAATTTACTTGTTACCGTCTGTGTTAACCTTTCCTCACGCAACCCCCTATCTGGTTATAATCCTACCTTTTGATTTCGATAACATCGTAACCTTTGTATAGTCATGCAGGCGGATGAGTGTGCGTATCTAAATGTGTATGTGTGACGCCTTGCTCGTAAACACGATATCTCAAGAAGGGAAACTTGGACTAAGCTCATATTTGATTGCTAGGAGGACCACATTGAGTAGAAGAAGCCTATTGTTTTCTAGGACGCCAAATGTCATTTGGGGTCACCAGGGGTGAAATTGTGAAACTTTTTAAACACGATATCCCAAGAAGGGACATTTCGACCATCTCATATTTAGTATGTAGTTGCAAACGTTAAGTACAAGACGCCTGTTGTTTTTGTGGGAGTCAAAGGTCATTTGGAGTCACTAAAGGCCAAACTGTGGAAAACTTTTGATAGAGTTCCCCACCAGCGTCTTTTACGTAGGCTGAAGAGTATGGGTGTCAATGGGAATTTACTGTCTTGGATCGAGAATTGGCTTGGTAATAGGAAACAGAGGGTGGTAATTAAAGGCTGTGCTTTTTCTTGACAGGATGTTACTAGTGGGGTTCCACAAGGGTCTGTTTTGGGTCTCTTGTTGTTTGTTGCCTATATTAATGACATTGACGGAGATATTTTGTGTACAGCTAAGAAGTTTGCTGATGACACCAAATTGTATTCTGAGGTCTCTTCTAATAGCGATTCAGAGAAATTTCAAACGGATTTGGATAAGGTTTTTTTCATACTGCACAGATACATCATTTTCCAATGTGCAAATAAGTAGCACCATGTATCTGCCTAACCTTTGTTCACAGAAAGTATCGATGTGCAGATCTGTACTATGGAGACTTGAACAGCGAACATATATAGCGCCGAGTGAATTTTGTGTTTTCGCGAGTATATTTGTAGTCACGGTCCCCAAAGAGCGAGTGCTTATAAAAATATTTGTCGAGGCCTGAGAAGAAGTCTGTTGTCTTTGGTAGAGATCAATCTGTACACTGAATACAAGAAAAGTGTCCATCTCGATTATCAGCTGCCAATGTGAATATTGTTTTTACTGGACTATTTTGAAGTATGTTGTTCATCCTGGCTATATGCTACAGCCTAGTGTGTCACATTCATATACGATTATTCATGTAGCATCATCGAAACCACACTGCAGTTTTGCTGTCTGGTTCTAAACATTCTTGCGAACTACGATCTGAATGTGTAGCCTTGAACTTCTGTCTCAACACACTGCAGATGTATACCGGTAGGTGATGAACTATCAAGGTGAAAAAGAAATAATATATAATTGAATAACATTGTGCATCCGATGTTATTTTACCGTTGTAACAATGACATATAACCGGGAACCCGACAGGAAGCAGAGGAGTGACAGTTCATAGGTGGTTATTGTCAATATCTTGAAAACCGCCATTGCTATGAAAAACCATTAGCACTCATTGTTTCTTGAAATATTATGTATCAAGATTGAACTTCTGCCCCCAGTATACAACATCTAGGCCTATTTATGTGGTCTGACCAGGGATCTGCGTTAGAGCATGGAGGTAAAACAGATGGTTAGAGTAGCAGCTTGAGTCCCTGGTCTGACGGTGTTGTACACGTTGAAAATAGAAAGCGCTGTTCAACAACTTTTCATTTCCAAGAATAAGTTGCCAGTATCTCCAGATCGACACACATGTCAAGTCCTTTTATATGGCTGAAAGTGAATATGTGTTTTATCTGTGGGTTTTATCAACGCAGATACACAATGCTGTAGATCGCTCAACAACCTTAACCATCGTCATGTGTAATTTCACCCCCCCCCCCCTACCAAGGGACCCATGATACCAACTTGACGTAGGTTCATCATGCATACGGTTATACAGTCTCGCATAAAAGGATTGAGAGTGGATGAAGTTGTTTTAGTTTTCGTGTCCAGGCTCTTTATCATTTGGACACCCTCGATCATGAGCTTAAAAGGACAGCTAGATAGACCAAACAGCTACAGTATATAGAACTACAGCTAGATAGGCCACAACTAGATAGGCTTACTGCTAGGAAGGGCATTAGGCATACTGTTAGATATGCCATTAGGCATACTGTTACATATGCCAACTGCTAGATAGGCCAGTAAACTACGATAGCATATAATACAGGTAACGGAATTGGGCACATCAATACGAATCGTCAAAATGTCAGTAAATCGGAAAGAGTGATCCTTATCCTTACCAGCAAACGCAAAAACTGATATCAATTACATATCCAAAGATTTCAATTAGACATCAGAAAAGAGTAATACACAACATTTTCAATGTCACATGTAAACCAAGAAACGAAAAAAAAACTTTCTTGAGATTACTTACCGGTATGGAACTTAAAATCAATGCAAACATCACACTATTGATTAAGTTTCACAATTTGACTTAGAAAGCTTGGCTTACGTGATCCAGTCTACATGGAGTAGTGGACTTCTTTATCGCCGTTGGATTACCATGATTTAGTGTGGTCATTTTTATGTATTTACTTTCGACCACTGGCAGGTATACATGTTGTGCTACAGCAATGAGAGCACTGAGCAATTATAATTGCACACACAGTGGCGTCGCCAAGGGGTGGTCTGAGGGCACGCGCCCTCCCAAAAGAATCGTGCTACCCATGTGCCCCCCCCCCCCTCCATATGCGATTTGTAGTGTTCAAAAAATACTCAAACAAAAACTTTATCTGCCTCAATTGAAAACATAAATATCGGACAGACTAAGCCCGAAAATACTTTGAACATAAAGTTACTTCAAGTTGCAAAATATAGCACCAGATTGCATATAAGGACCCTTAATTAATCAAAAATTTCTCACCAGGGGACAACCCTTCCCTTTAGACCCCTCCCCCAGAACGGCATTTACAAATAAACATTGTTCCTCACTAAGTAAGTGCTGTGCCTCCCCCCCTCCCTGTCCCCCAAGATTTATATGTCTTGCGACGCCACTGCACACACCTGTGTGACCGTCCTAACATGATAACGGTACAATTCTCAGTTCCAAGGAGTGAAACACTTTTATGACAAAGGGAAACCTTGTTTGATTTTTCTTGATAATGTTATGCTTGAAGACGAAATATATTAAACTGATCGATTAGCCATTAGTTTTTTCAAGCTGCGTTAATCAGGTCATTTTTATAACGATAACCTCGTCAGAAATTCGATTTCAATTATTCTCTAACTAATATCAAGATTAAAACTGTCAGACAAAAATTAGAAACCATGTTGAATTTCTGGCCAAATAATTCAAATTTGCATTTAGCGCCATCCACTTCATCATTCTTAGTTTTTATTTATTTATTTATCTGTTTATTTTTGAGGAAGGGCGCTACTGTTGACTAAGTGGTTATATGACGAATCTACTATGATTTCTAAATGTCTCTTCCACTGTTTTCCTCTGAAATCCAAGACAAGGAATCGATCGAACAGCTTGAATTCAATCAGGAATATAAACTTTGAACAAAGAGGACATATTCAGCTGTCATTAGTTATTATTTTCCCTATATAATCTCCCGTACACATTAATAAACCGGTCGTTCTTGTTCAGAGTTCGCACTTGAGCGACATATCACAACTCACAGATAAGGATTAATTTTTGTGGAACATATACATTAGAGCCATAAGAGCTGGCGCTGATATGTTTATTTTAGAGGGCGATATTACTAAACTTATTTTACGTCGTCATAGTTACTCATGGGACTATGTATAAACAATGAAAGTACATACGACAGTACTGTGTGGTTGAACGTACAGTTGCATGATGATTTAAATTGATATCGCGCATATTTTAGTGTTGAGAGAGTAGCACTAGAAGTATCAAATATACCTGGATTTCTGAAAAGGAGCTCGTCACGTTGCCAAATCTGTCCTTTAAAATTTGAGAATAATGGCTAACAAAAGGCCTTTCGAGCAGACTGACGAGGAAAGAGACTTAGATAGACTGCAAGCCGAACTGGCACAAGAAAAGCAAATGAAGTAAGTGATGCTTTAATATTACTAGGCCTATGAAGGATACTGCTACTACTACTAGACTACTAGTACTAGTAATATAGTAAAGGCTTCATGATTGACGCACCCTCGTTAACATATTTCACGAGCTTGACTCCATTTCAGCTATTTGCTGACCAAATTTGGGTTTTTCTTAAGCTTTTAACACCCTCCCCCAGTTTTGCACGTTATTTGGGCATTTGGAAATCTTACACCATAAAAATAACCAACATTACCTCAATATGATACCACTAATCCCTGGGACCTGACCTGTTTGAGCTTAGAGGCTCAGAGCATAGCAAACTGCATCCAAAGTCAATGGATGTATACTAAGTCCTACACTACACTTAGCGTATCGACGAATGGCCAATTTAGGGGTATGAAAGAACTTGACACGGCAGACATTTTGTGGTCAGATTCTGCTCAATTGTACGGTGCATAAGCACATATCCCTAAATATTTAGAGATCATTACATTTCTGAGGAACTACACATATGAAAAACACATACAGTTGATCAAATCCTTAAGTGCGTCAATTATGAGCCCACCATGCTACTACTAGTAGTACTATATACTATCGTAAGTCTAGGCTAGGACTAGATGACTAGCCTAACTTCTGCTCAGCCCAACGACAGGTCCTCAATGGGTAGTTTTCCCAATATTGCAACTTAAATTAACAAAATTGCCATTAAATGGACTATTGTCTAATTTGAATTTTGATCTTTTAACTTTCTTTTTCAGAGAAATGCTTAACCAATCAATTCAAGACTTGCAGTTAACCATTGCTGAGTTGGAACAGAGATACAACAGTGTAATCGATGAAGGTGAGATGTAGTCAGTGCATACTGTAATAACTCTGGCCTCTCCCCCACCCCATCACCCTTGTGCCCTGGTAAGATCCACTCCAACACTGGCTTCTCCCCCACCCATCATCCTTGTGCCCTGGTAAGATCCCCTCCAACACTGGCTTCTCCCCCACCCCATCATCCTTGTGCCCTGGTAAGATCCCCTCCAACACTGGCTTCTCCTCCACCCCCATCATCCTTATGCCCAGGTAATATCCCCTCCAACACTGGCTTTTCCCCCACCCCATCATCCTTATGCCCTGGTAAGATCCCCTCCAACACCATCTCCCCTTTCCCAACCTGTGTGCTGTAACGTATAGTCACAATATTTCATTATAAAATTATGGATATCATGAACTGCTATTGTCATAACAAAATACTGAGCTATAAATGAGTAAAACCAGCTGCTGTATTCAATCCAGTTTAAATCTCACTTGTGTGTTCTTTGTTATGATGCAAAAAGTTGAAACTCTGTATTGTTGTAATCTTTCTTCTTTAACCCTAAGACCAACAGATCATAACTATTAACAGGTGGTTAGACCTTGAGTTTAGAATAAATGTTTTGGACCAGTGACAAGGCCAGAAAAAGGAAAGGAATTCTTATTAATTAGAAACATGTAGTTTAGGGAAATCTTTGAACTGATGTTATTAGTTGGCACATCGTAGATAAGACCAAAGACAAGTTTGCTTATCAATACGGACAAGGTTGATGGGAGCTTCAAAAGGACTACATACAGTACATGTAGCTGAAAATTCATTGTCTAGAAAAACATGGTGCTCAATAAAGCTTGTAAGGGAAGATGGAAGGAAAAGTATGTATAACTTAATATCATCTGTTTTAGTATGCACTATGCATACAGTACAATTACATATTGTGAGCATGTCAATATCTTGACAGATAGAAGATATATCAAAGAAATCAGGTCATTGTTTTAATTGGTTCTTAATTTGTGCAAGTTTTAAATTATTTCTATTGATAATTTGATTTATTTTTTGAATATATAGTAAAATCCAACTACCTTAATTTCAAAACAAGAAATCTTTTTTTTCACCTCAGGTAATGAGTGGAAAACAAGATTCGAAAATCAGGAGGAATTAAATCAACTTTGGCAGAAGCAGGTGATCGTTCTTCAAGAACGTCTTGAGAAGTGTAAGGAGAGCGCTAAAGACAACTATGAGAATGAGATGAAGACCTATGATGAGTTGTCGGAGGTAGGTATAGGTGTAGGTATAGGTGTAGGTATAGGTGTAGGTATCTAGGTGTAGGTGTAGGTATAGGGTGGCCAGATAGTTTGGCATTTCAGTGCATTGTCCTCAAATCCTGCATTACCTCTCGCAGGATACAAACATGTATGTCATTCAGTATTAATAAGGATTTGAGGCAAAATTAAACAAGTCCATGTTAACATTCTGAAATCCTATGGCTATAGCTCTGCACATTTTTAAAACTCTTATTGTACTGTATATATGTACTGTACATGTATGCATATAACATTTACCAAGTACAAATTCAGTACAGTTAATAGGTTCTGTTTACTTATTGATCCTGTACTTTGCAAGTATTAACATGTAACCTGATGGGCTTCCAACTAGCTAAGAAACATGGTTCATGACTTGTGCAGCCCATGTGATCTTGTCAGGGCTTTTGCAGGGGTCAGTTGAGGGCCTGGGAAGATATGGAGGGCCCAGCATGAGAGTATTGGGCAAATAGAGTTGTAGTCTCATTTGCATAAAAAATATACTTCAAGAAAAGGGCCTGGCCCATTGACATAATTTTCCAATGGTCCAGGCTGACTTGACATTTGAAGCCCTTGGACGTGTCCTCCAGTTTGATGTAATGTCAGTCAGTGGCCACCTTATGTAGTAGGTATGAACTGTTTGGTATGGTATGGTGGTAATTAGCTTACTATTTGTGTAAACAGAGGTGCATTCTTAATTGTATTAGTTATTATAGTATTGAGACACTGCTGAACAGCTAAACTTATGAACATGTAGTTTCTTTGCTTATTTGATTGTGAAGCCTAAATAGCTGAAATCATCTATACTAAAATTAACTATACTAAAATTAAAACCGGAAGAGGATACATCAATGTTGCATTTTTTTAAAACAACTAATGAACTGTTTCTACTTCCTTAACGGTGATTATATGAATTCAATTATGACTGGATTATCTCTTCGTGCAGACCTTTTTTGTTAAAACTTGTGATTAAAACAAAAAACTATCGTAGGAAATACAGAGATTTGTTATTTTTCAAGAGAACATCACTTAAGTGCATCAAGACTTTAATGGTTAAAAACCGTTACACTCCATGAAGAATCATTTTCAAAAAGTTGTTAGGAAGTGTCCGACATAGGTACAACAAAATCCAAGCCATTTGTACGAGCAGATTCATGCATGCACTGCCAAGCTGCAAGACAACAAACTTCCCTGTTCTATTATGTTGAATAATCTGATTTATAACATATTATTATTCAACATAATGTTGAATAATCTGATTTATAATTATGTTGTGTTATTATTCATTCTTTCAGGCCAGCTTACGGAAACTTGCCAAGCAGCTGGAGAGAGAGAAAGCAAGTTTTACCAGTCAGCTGAAGGATTATGAATGGAGACTCGATCAAGAATCAAAGGTAATGTATCTACTGAATATTGTGGTAGAGTAATCAAATTTAAAGTATTTTGGGGCATCGGAACAAAAAATAAGCCTTATCAGTTCACTGGGTTTTTCGTTTTGTACCATCTCAATCAGGTTCATGTAATAAGTAACGTTCCCAAAAATGAGCAAAAGTGAGAGGGGAGTAACTTAGATTTCTTCTCTGATTTTGCTTTCTTATTCTGTGGACAAGGCAGAGGATGATCTATTGGAAGTGTCATGGTATAATTTGGAATATATATAATTAATTTACTCTGTTAGATCCTTTAAGTCCCTTACAGTTACCATGGAGATATTCTTCCCATGTAAGGCATCTCTGAGAGGTGTTTACTCAAGTTTATCATGCTAGATTATAAAGAACAAGAACACGTCAAGAAACTGTACTTTACATTAATCAAAATCAAACCCTTTCAAAGCCTGAACAAGATTTCAGACACCAAATGATCATTTCTTGACGCCAGTTGTTTGGCATATATGTAGGCAGAGCTTGATAATTTCAAGTGTTCACATGTGACTGGCTCTTTGGAGAGATGTGCTAATAATATATTTAGGGGTGTGCTTAATTCCACCAATCACAAAATGTGCTGCTAATAATATATTTAGGGGTGTGCTTAATTCCACCAATCACAAAATGTGCTGCTAATAATATATTTAGGGGTGTGCTTAATTCCACCAATCACCAGATGTGCTGCTTATAATATATTTAGTGGTGTCCTTCATTCCACCAATCACCAGATGTGCTGCTTATAATATATTTAGAAGTGTGTGTCATCCCTCCAATTTCCAGATGTGCTACTATATATTTAGGGGTGTGCTTACAGTAAGTCCACCAATCACCATATGCTGCTTATAATATATTTAGGGTGTGCTTAAGTCCACCAATCACCAGATGTGATGCTTATAATATATTTAGGGTGTGCTTAAGTCCACCAATCACCAGATGTGATGCTTATAATATATTTAGGGGTGTGCTTAATGCCACCAATCACCAGATGTGCTGCTAATAATAAATTCAGGGGTGTGCTTCATTCCACCAATCACCAGATGTGCTGCTAATAATATTTTTAGGGGTGTGCTTCATTCCACGATCACCAGATGTGCTACTGTACTATATATTTAGGGGTGTGCTTAAGTCCACCAATCACCAGATGTGCTGCTAATAATAAATTCAGGGGTGTGCTTCATTCCACCAATCACCAGATGTGCTGCTAATAATATTTTTAGGGGTGTGCTTCATTCCACGATCACCAGATGTGCTACTGTACTATATATTTAGGGGTGTGCTTAAGTCCACCAATCACCAGATGTGCTGCTAATAATAAATTCAGGGGTGTGCTTCATTCCACCAATCACCAGATGTGCTGCTAATAATATTTTTAGGGGTGTGCTTCATTCCACGATCACCAGATGTGCTACTATATATTTAGGGGTGTGCTTAAGTCCACCAATCACCAGATGTGCTGCTAATAATAAATTCAGGGGTGTGCTTCATTCCACCAATCACCAGATGTGCTGCTAATAATATTTTTAGGGGTGTGCTTCATTCCACGATCACCAGATGTGCTACTATATATTTAGGAGTGTGCTTAAGTCCACCAATCACCAGATGTGCTGAAAATATATTCAGGGGTGTGCTTCACCAGATGTGCTGCTAATTATATATTAAGGGGTGTGTTTAATTCCACCAATCACCAGATGCGCTACTAATAATATATTTAGGGGTGTGCTTCATTCCACCAACCACCAGGGTGTTTACTACATTCATCAACTTCCAAGGCCAAATTTTCACCATTGCTCAGGCTTGTTTGATTTGATTTTGAACTGGATCGAAAAGGTCCCAGAATCATGACAACTGTTTAATTTACCACTCAATCGAACTTTACGATTTAACATCGCAATTCAAGATCAATTTGAAAGAAGGTGAGGAGAAGAAAGCAAGTGCTTGTTTTGGAGTGATCGATACTGTAATATGTAGGCTTCGTAACCTAACATGCTAATCTCCCAGGACAGGATCTGTATTGCATACCTTCTACCTGACGCCTTACCGGGAGTCCCATCTTGCAATCTGACAGTAGCATGTGGAATCCTACCAAGGGATGGCAATGTCTTTGAAAGAATTTTTTTTACCTCTCCTCAGGCTTTTCATAAAGCAAATGAAGAAAGAAAAGGTTACATTACAGAACTAAAGCAGGTAAATACATTTGACAGCTCTCACTGACTCAATCAGTAATGTTGAAATTTGTTGGATATAAACTCAGCAGACTTGGCCACCTGCTGATATGAATAGGTTTAGCATCAAGTATAATGTGTCATCAGCCTTGGGGTATGTGCAGTCAATAATTAGCATTGTTAGTTCATTTTCAGGAAGGGTTGTTGCAGTCAATTATGAGCTAGGTTAGTTCATTTTCAGGCAGGGTTGTTACAGTCAATAATTAGTTAGTTCATTTTCAGGCAGGGTTGTAGCACTTTCAATCATGCTGGGATGTAAGGTGAATATTACTGCTGTTCAATGTTGACATGTTTATCAGTGTACACTTTCATACAGAACAGTTTTCCAGGTTGTTAACAGCTTCTTCTCTAGGTTAATGGATTTAAAACAGAATAGCCTCTCCAATTACTATAGTCTTCATCTTAGCTAAATTTCTAGAAAATCGTAGCGATATGAATTCTTCTACGCATATTTGAATGTAAAGAAAATGATCAGTATATCTCACAGTAAGTTTACTAAATCTCTCTTTTTTGATACACAGGCTTCTCAGAAGTTGGGCCACCTGAAGACTGGCTCTAAGGTTCAGTGGGATACCTACGGCAAAAGTCCGAGAGGATATGTTCCCCCCCAGTCACAAGCATCTAGATCACTGGATGGAAAGTAAGTTGAAACAAAAGTTAACTTAGGTCTAGATGATATGCATCCACCTCCTCCTTCTCCCCCCCCCACCAGTCACAAGCATCTAGATCACTGGATGGAAAGTAAGTTGAAACAAGAGTAAACTATGGTCTAGAGGATATGCTTCCCCCTCCCTCCCTCCCCCCCCATAGTCACAAGCATCTAGATCACTGGATGGAAAGTAAGTAGAAACAAGAGTAAACTATGGTCTAGAGGATATGCTTCCCCCTCCCTCCCCCCCCATAGTCACAAGCATCTAGATCACTGGATGGAAAGTAAGTTGAAACAAAAGTAAACTTAGGTCTGAGAGGACATGCATCCACCCCTCCATCCTCCCCCACCAGTCACAAGCATCTAGATCACTGGATGGAAAATAAGTAGAAAAAAAGTAAACTTAGGTCTAGAGGATATGCTTCCCCCTCCCTCCTCCACCCCCCCCCCCCACCAGTCATAAGCATCTAGATCACTGGATGGAAAGTAAGTTGAAATTAAAGTAAACTTAGGAGAAAAGTGAAGAGAGAGAGAGAAAGGAAAAGCTAGTTACCTTTCAGTGTGAAAGGTAATACATTGAGGTAGTGTAGGGGAACATGGTTTTCAAAATACCTATATTTAGAGGGTTTGAAGGAAAAACATGAAGGGCTTGAAAGATATTTTCATTAAAGCTGAAAACCTCTCCTCCTCCGTTTGGTTTTTCATCATGTACATTGTAGATGGTGGCCTTATGTATGCTTTGCTGCCCCCATCAAACTTAAAGTTCCTCCTCAAAACAGATATAACAATGAATCAGGAAAGTCATTGATAAATATCCAATTCCAGCATGAACACAACTCAATGCTGTTCATGGCATCAAAGTGAACTTTGAGCTTACTATCCAGGATTCCAGCCGACAAGTTTTATTCTTCTTTCTGTTTCACAGTGTACCTGATAATCATCGAGTGTTGGATCCTCGGAAGGGTCCGATCAAGAGAACAGCCGCTGTCAAGAAATTGCCTAAGTTGGACTACCACTCCAGCTGAACAATTGTGATGTACCCATGGTTGGTTTCAGTATTTACACAACTCATAAATATATGTCTATAAATCTTTTGTGCTATTGACTTAAAGCTTGCTTTTAAGCACATTGATCCTTGTAGTTGATAAGGGTACATATCATATTATTGCAGAGTAGCAACAGTTTTCCTTGAGTGATTCTATGTAGGCAACTACTGCCCCTCCACCCCCACACCCTCCCCACACACAAACACCTTATCTCTCCAACAAAAAAATGAAGATATCTTCCTGGTAGCCGGCTTGTCCCTTTCTCACAGCTGTTTTCAAGTTTTTTATCAGACATTCAATGTCAATGCTTTCCAAGCTCTTGGCATCATAATTGTCCAGTGGAGTCGGGAAGGCGGTTGGGGTGGGGGGGGGGTGGTGGTGGTCCTCACAATCATCTGAAAATTGTACCTTATGGTTAGGGACTGTTGAAGTTGAATGTGCCATTGCAATATTAAAGTGTTGTTATAGTGCTCTTTTGGTTTTCCGAAAGGGAAAGTTATTGTCACTCCCTTCCCTGACCTTGAAAAATTGTGAGGGGGATTGCAAAGTCGGCAATGACTATAATGCGGATCGCAAAGTTAGTTATTACGGTTAGATTAGTGAATTAATCAGGTCACACATCCAGGGTCTATGCATGATACGTTGTTCAATACCTCCCTCATTACCTTTGGGAACCATTTCATACTGTAGTTTTGATAAGTTATTTGGTCTGCCCTTTTCAGAATAAACCACTTTTAGCATTGGACACATCTATAACCTTGAAGACATGCACCACACTCTTAAGTAAGGTGATGCTATTTCAAAACAAGTTTGTTTGTTAAGATTGGTCTTGTACTCTTGTTATTAGAAATGTTTCTGTCACATGTATTGTTTTGTGTTATGAACACCATATATTATAACTGGCTAGTCCTATTGTTATAAAATGTCACTGTACTCTAATATGGCAGTATGTGTTATTTCTATGTGCCTTATTTTCCAGATGTTATTATAGCATATTATATACAATTATATTATATATGTACAACCTAAACCATTGTGTGTGTTGTTAAATAGTACTCTAAAAAGCTAACAGTGCTAATTTCATTGGATGTCATTCCTTCTTTTATATAATATTTATTTCAATCTTTATCTGACTGATGTAACATGTGATACCACAGTGGTTTATGCCAGATAGTTAATTGGGGTTAATTTACCAAAAACAAGGTAAAACAATAAGGGCAAAAAACAATGTACATTTTGACCTTCACTTTCAAGATGTGTAAGTAGCACAAATAATTGCAGAATGAGACCTTTATTTGAAGATGTTTGTTCATGTTGCTTATTTAGACCTTAAAACAGCTCTTTGAGGTCGTTCAGCAATTTTAACAAAAACTGAAGGAGTATTTCTCAAAGTAAGATTGTTCAAACTAAGACACCCGTCTAGACTTTTCCACTAAATGGTGTTTAATCAGCAGGTACTTATTAAACTTAATTCAGTCATAAAAATTAATTATCTGCATGACACAATTTTCAAATTGTTGACTCTTAGTTCATTCTTTGTAATTAGCCTTGACTAGTCAAGCTAAATAACTTTAATGTGCTAGATTGTATTATACAAAGTGAACTGGAAATGTTGTTATTGAGCAAAGACATTCCTACAGTAAGAGTAGGCTAAAATATTGAGTAAACCCAGATGGCCTTAACGTTTATTTAATTCTTACTGGTTGGACTCTACTAGAGAATTATATGTGGTATAAATAAAGCACAGAAGTGAAACTTCCAGTGAAGTGTACTTTAAATAAGTCTGGTAATGAAGATCCAATATTCAAGCAATGAGGGTTTAACTAGGTCATGATAATAATGCCAAATATTTAAAACCATATCACTGGGTTTGAGTTATGTTTTGTACTGTGAAGGGATTTAATTGCCATATTTAAGAGTCTGTCAATGTGCAATAAAACAAAGATCTATATTTACTTTCATTAAATTTTCATATCCTTTACAATGTATGTTTGAATTGTATGTTTGTCTAATAAACATGTCAAAAAAACCTTAATCCTAGTTAGTTTTCGAACTTTTTGTCATATTTTGTGCAAATCTATGAATAAATTAAGCTTCCACTAACATTGATGAAGCTATCTGTCAATTACAAATGAAATATTGCCTAAGTATGCTGCATGTGAGGTACTAGTCAGTGATAACTGTGCTGTTTGTGAGACCCTAGTCATGTGTATTGCTGTTTGTGAGGTAATAGTCAGGTTAAACTATGCTACCTGCAACAAACTAGTCAGGTCAAACTTGTTTGTGAGGTACCAGTCAGACCTTACTATGCTGATTGTGATGTACCAGTCATGCCCAATTTTGCTGTGAGGTACAGTACCAGTTATACCATACTATGCTCTTTGTGAGGTACTAGTCAGGCCTAACTAAGCTGTATGTGAGGTTCTAGTCAGGCCAAACTATAAAGACTTCTAAATTTACATTCCAAGAGAATAAATGATTGATACTCAATTGATACCCAGTATTAAAACTGTTGACTAAGTTGGTTACTATAAGGTGATTGGGTATCCCAGATTTCTGGGGACAGTCCCCGGATTTCATTGACCTTCCCCCGAATAGAAGTTCCCCAGGAATTAAACCCAGATTTTATGTACTGTCACTGATTATTCCCAAATTTTCAAAAAGGCTCAGAATAATGTAACATTGAAAAAGAAATGTCCATTTCTAGAGATTGTATTACAAAAACATGGGCATTTGACCATCATTCTTGAAACATAGCATCACCAAACATAGTGTTCTGAAAATTCTACCCATCCCATAAAATGTGTAGAGTAGATACTATCCCTAATAAGTTGATACCATCATAGGGGTCACTACTCACTATCGTGCCCCTGGAATTTAAGAAAAATATAGATAAATGGAGCACAGTACATGTAATCCTATTTGGTGTCAATGGAATACCACTCTGGCAGTGAACAGCACAGCAAGCAATTAGGATGTTGATCGTGTGCTGTGCCCAAGGCTTGCTCATGCAAGATGGAGGGGGGGGGGGG
>JAIPMN010001748.1:0-16672 GCA_020650975.1 Apostichopus californicus | reverse complement strand
GGATTGTCCCGTTTTTGAAAAGGAAAAGTGAGCGTCCCGGCCGGTAAGACAAATTGTCCCGATTTTCCCGGAAACGACGACTCGGTATGGTAACCCTGTAGTGTGCGGGAATACGAATCCATGTGCGTCATTGCGATAGAATTGAGTATCGTTACTGACGTGGGACGTTCAATGTTCTTCTATCTATCAACAAATGTTGCCAGTCTACGGGTCCGTAGCACGAATTACATTTCTGAAATAGGCCACATATTAGGCAACAAAACTAGTGAAATCAGCCTTAAATATTGCACCATTTGGCTTCTAGGTAGATCCCAAAATCAAAATTTTTGCAAAGGGGAAGGGGCCACCCCCTCCCATTAGACCACTCCCCCAGATCAGTCCCACTTTCAGCTCAAAGAAAAATGGTAACCCTAAGTAAGGGGTTATTTAGTTAAATGCTCACTATGGAATGCATAATGCAGCAATAACTGCAAAAATCTACCTTCAATTGAATTATATATTTTATATGGTAACTGTATGTGATTTTGTATAAAGAGAATTAGACGTTTTGCTCAATATAACCCTGGATCCATTTCTCTAGTGTCTACTCCGCTCACACTGTCACAGTCACACTGAACTGTTGAACAGTACTAATACTATTACTAATACTAACAGTAACAACTGAACCTAAGCAGTCACTGTAATAATATTACTATTTTAAATTAAAGGTCATAAGATAAACTAATTTAGTAATTAGGCCTAGCCTAATGTACATGTAGTATTATTATTCATTGCTTGAAACATACGCGACATTACACACTCCTGGGCTTGCAGTTTGAAACATTTATGGTCATGGAAGTTTTGCGTAACGTGCTGATATGCTACTTACAAGCACAATTTCATAATATGGACCTACTTATCGATGGCAATAACAACTTAGCTAGGTTATAGTATGGAATCGTACAGTCGGTCCTGCTTAGACAGATACATAGAGGCAGGCTAGGCCCCTAGATAACATGGAAGCTGCCATTACAACCTTGAACCAGATTTTGCCATTTTCGAAAACTATTCTAATTACTAAAAATATGAAAAAGGTCTTAAATAGATCAATAATTTTTTTTTATAAATGTCAACAATTATGAAATATCACAAATTTATACATCTATTGTGCAATTATTTAATTGTTCTCTACATATTTGTTTATTTGATATTTTATTATGATGATGCAATCTAGTCTGAAACATGTGTGTCATTCATACATAGGGCCATACAATATCGTCGAAAAGTTGCGTTATAATGTCCTGGTTTCGTCGTTAAAATAACAAATCTAATTTAACGG
Organism: Apostichopus californicus; assembly: GCA_020650975.1. Classification (NCBI taxonomy): domain Eukaryota; kingdom Metazoa; phylum Echinodermata; class Holothuroidea; order Aspidochirotida; family Stichopodidae; genus Apostichopus; species Apostichopus californicus. The sequence goes on along the minus strand of JAIPMN010001748.1, from coordinate 15,354 downwards.
TGGTAGATTATTTCCCGTAGTTGTACCCCTAACGTTATTAACAAACATCATTCTTGCGGATATATTTCAACCTTTTGTGCTCAAAACTAACTTCCGTAGACTAAGGCCTTGGCTTCTACTACTAATACTACTGGCCTAACTATTACTACTTATTAGTATTACTAGTTAGTAGTACTAGTACTTACTAGTTATAAAATGTCTGCAGCTGTAGGTACAACCAAAGGACCCCAGGACGTTGAAATGGAAGCAAGTAACCCCAATGTGTCAGTTGGTGATGGAGATGAAGGGCCGGTTCAAAAGACAGCTGCTCAGTTGAAGAAAGATGCAAAAAAACAAGCAAAACTAGACAAATTCAATGCAAAGAAAGCAAAACAAGCAGCTGTACAACAAGATGCTAAGCCTAAAGAAGAGGTATGTTGTTACTTTGTAAGGTTTCCTCTATTTGGAGATTGGGGCATAACAGTAACAGAACCACCCTGGCTAAATGTGTATTAAAGCCCAGTGACAGATACTTAATTGTTTTAAGAATCTTCAACTTGTTAGTTGAAAGCATCATTTATACCCCTTACTTGAGATCCTGCTCATCGACTAATTCTATTTGATCGGCTAAACTGTTCCTAAGTGCTCTGTATAGATGTCATCATGGCAGATGTTCTCCAAAAGCTTTACTTCAGTATCATAATGTCCTTGTTCATTTATCCTTGAAGGGTTAGAATATTTGCTAGGCTGTCAATGTTCTTATATTTAGAATTTCATAAAAATGCAACACGTTTTTTGTTGAACTAATGTACTCTTTATATTACCTATAAGATTGCAACTAGATCTAGTTAGATCGATCTATAGAGTACTTGGCCTACTGATAGTATTTTCAAATGGTGTTAATATTGTTATTCTTCATACAGAAAAAGGAAAAGAAGAAAAAGGAGAGGACTTTGATTACCTATGATAAACCTACGAAGCCTGGAGAGAGGAAAGGTAATTTAAACCTCAAAGTAAATTTCATGTTTTTGAAGTATAATGTTCAAGTAAAATATCAGCCAATTTGAGGTTTTACTCTTGCAGTTCAGTAACTATGCACCTTCATAATTATTGCACTGAATTCTAAGCCCCATGGCCCTAAATTTAAAAATTTACTTTGAATCATATGCAAACACACAAATCAAATATGGGTTTCATTTGCTTAAATATTGCCCTGTAAGTTACATGACTGTTGTGGCATTTTACACTGACATCCACAAAAGGTTGAGCCCTTCTTTATTATGGTAATTACTTTTGGTTTTGTGTTAGCTACATGTACTTATAATATTTAGATAAAATTAATGACACTTCAACAATTTCTGTGGAATCATCTCTGCCCATTAATTAATCAATTAATGATGCAGTCTACATAAATGATTTGAATGTAACATGCACTTTTTATAGTAGTAGCCAATATAACTGATCTTTCATATTCAATCGTCAACATTAATGGAAGTGTTTAACTGGGAGTAGTTTTCATATTCCATATTTACAAATATGTTAGATCCCATTAACTCAAGATAATCATCATTGGCTCTGTATTTTACTATGGACTTTAATGACTTTACCCAGATCACATCTGGAGACATGTTTACAGTATCTCCAGTAACTAATAATTCAATAATAGGAATAACAAGAAAAGTTTAGCTTTCATACATGTATCTACATTTAGTGAAGCTACATGTCTGTTATTATTTGATAACAGTGTGATTGAGATTTGAATCATAGAATTGCAATCTGTAAAAAGACATTTCTACTAATAGCTAAATCAATTATTTTTAGTAAAAATATGTACATTCAAATATTTCATATATTTTCAGATGTTTCTGGTGCAATGCCTGACAGCTACAGCCCAGCTTATGTGGAAGCAGCCTGGTACCCATGGTGGGAGAAGTCGGGATTCTTTAAGCCTGAGTTTGGAGTAAGTTGAGTGTCATGAAAGTGTTCTTGTAAGCAATGGGTATCCAGATGCTGAATTATTGTGAGCATTTAATTATAATTGTAAGTTTATTCTGCTGAAGTATTTCATTTGCTTTTATTCTTCTGTCTTTGATGACTTTTCTTATAGTAATTACTGGACAATAATATCTGGTAATGTGGTTTTCTTCCAGGTCATATCATCTTTAGGTTGTTGTTGTAATCCAGCAGAGGAGGTATGACGAGATATGTTTTGTCAAGATCAGGCTTCCAGCTGTTACAGTAGACCGCCCTAACAAAAAATAGAAAGTTTTCTTAGCATGCCTTATATAATAGGGGAAGAGGACTGGGGGATAAGGTACCAATGGCCCACATAACTTGCCAAGTACTGTAGTCTTGTTAGATCACCATGCACCAACCAAATCATGCCAGCAGTGTTAATGCTGCATGATTGTTCTGAACATCAAAAGGAGTATTATTGATAATTAGGAAATGACAAATTTTACCATGTTACACTCCAGTGACCATAAGCCTACAATGAACCAAGGGCAACTGTTTACAGAAATTGGCCCTCAATTGTGAAAAATTAATTTCATCTCTGATAATACCTTTTCTAGGAATGGTTAATATTTATGTTTATGTACTCAAAGAGTGTATCTCACTGATTGTGCCTGATTGGTCAGTTCCCAATGTTCTGCTCTCAAGCTCCAGTCAACCAATCATTATCATTGATTCCACAAGGGCAAAGACTTTTTTGAAACCCCCAGAAGTAGTTATTTCATGAAAAAAGCAGGAAAGGAAATGTTAATTAGAAGACAGTGATAGATGCCAGATGGTAGCATACTGAACAATGAGTTCAGATAGTCCATGTCAATTGTATTTATGGCCCAAACAACTGTACACATAGTTCACAATGTCTTAGACAGGTTTGTGCCAATTGCTGTCAGAATTCAGTTTATTTGACAATGAGAAAAGCTTGGTATTAGTGACTACTATACTCATTTCGTCAAACTGCAAGTCACATTAATGAAAGGAATGGAATTTAAATCTATAAGTTTCAAGCTTTATTTGTTTTCATGGATTGCCTATTGTTGTTTTTAACTGTGCCACAATTGGTCCGAGTGAAAATGTCAAACAGGATATTGTCCGACACTATTCATGTTATATCAAATGTTAACTATTTTCTCTCAGGGAAGAGATATCAGCAAACCCAATCCTAAAGGTCAGTTTATGATGGTCATTCCACCACCTAATGTTACTGGCACGCTTCACCTGGGACATGCTCTTACATCATCTGTTCAGGATGCTCTTTCCAGATGGTAAGCAAAGAAGGTTTTGATCAACCAAAGGATAGCCCCAAGTGCAATATTATTTAATGTTAGTCAAAACATTACCATCAGACAATTTTCATTGCATCATTACTTGAGTTTTCTGTGTATAACCTCTGAGTAACTTATATCTTCCATGATCATCATACATTTAAAGAATTCAAGTGATTTGTACTTCATCATGTAATGTGCATAGGTAACAGCTTACAAGGGTATCAGTTGTTACAATGACACTTGTGTGAAATGGCTAAGTACATGTCGGCCATTAAGTACATGTCGGCCATCTAGAGATAGTTGTCTGCAACTTTTTGTCAGGTTGAAGCCATTAGACCCGTTTCATCATTGTTATTTCTGTCTTGAATTTAGGCACAGAATGCGAGGTGAAACTGTACTGTGGAATCCTGGATGTGACCATGCTGGCATTGCTACCCAAGTTGTTGTTGAGAAGAAGCTGTGGAGGGAAAAGAAGCTAACAAGACATGATCTTGGGAGAGAGAAATTTGTAGATGAAATTTGGGATTGGAAAAATGAGTATGTGTTAATTTACCAAAGTTGTTGGCTGGAGTTTAGTATCACTTTATACACCCTTTACTTTTGCTGTTACTTTAGTTAATTTGCAAACCACTACCGCATAACATCTGCCATAAATGTCTGGTTTAGAGACTACTCTTTAGATGGTAAACCATTTGCTTTAATTCTTGTTTGTGCATTGATATGTCAGAATGTGTATATTAATGCTATTATTATTAAAGTTGTTTTGGTGGATGCCTATGAACTGCTACTTTCTCATTGCAATGGAAGATACCTTAGCTTGTTTTCTTATTCAATGCAACAAGTGGTAGAATGGATGAAAGCTTGTAGTTGGCAATTCCCTATTAGGTTCAGACTTCTTGTTCTTGTCCAAAAGATGCGCAAAATTAATCCTTATCAACACTTACCATTTTCAGTTTTGTAAGGTAATGCTCTGCATAAGTGTATCCAAGAAGTTTAACTAGTATTTTGAATCTGCTAGCAAGACATGTCATATATTTCAGGAAAGGTGATCAAATTTACAACCAACTTAAATTGATGGGTTCCTCATATGACTGGGACAGAGCATGCTTTACCATGGAACCGAAACTTTACAAGGCTGTAACTGAGGCTTTCATCAGACTTATGGAGGATGGGACCATTTATAGAAGCAACAGACTTATCAACTTTTCGTGCACTCTGAAATCAGCCATCTCGGACATTGAAGTAAGAACAAACAAACTTTAATGACATGACACAGCTTTAGAAGTGTGCGTATTTGCTTATTTGGTACTTTGGAGTGACATAATATGCTTCAGAAATTGAGACAAAAACATCAATAACCCTGAAATTTCAATAATGCTGAAATATTAATTGTAAAATATTTTTTAGTCTTTGAACAGAAATATCATTGTAGAGTTGCACACATTGTTAGGGTTACCCATTCTATGTACAGGTACAGAATAGTACCCTATCTATGCCCAAATGTAACATTAATACCTCTTTTTTTTTGTGTTTCAAGATATTCATGGAATGAATGATTGCCTTTTTCTGTAAGGAAATGGTGTAAAATACAGAAAGAAGTTAATGACTGTAAACACAGAAAGATGTTAGTGACTGAGTAGACCTAGAAAGATGCCATGTTAGTGGCTGTTGACACAGAAAGATGCCATGTTAGTGACTGAGTAGACACAGAAAGATGCCATGTTAGTGACTGAGTAGACACAGAAAGATGCCATGTTAGTGACTGTAGACACAGAAAGATGACATGTTAGTGACTGTAGACACAGAAAGATGCCATGTTAGTGACTGTAGACACAGAAAGATGCCATGTTAGTGACTGAGTAGACCTAGAAAGATGCCATGTTAGTGACTTAGTAGACACAGAACGATGCCATGTTAGTGACTGTAGACACAGAAAGATGCCATGTTAGTGACTGAGTAGACCTAGAAAGATACCATGTTAGTGACTTAGTAGACACAGAACGATGCCATGTTAGTGACTGTAGACACAGAAAGATGACATGTTAGTGACTGTAGACACAGAAAGATGCCATGTTAGTGACTGTGTAGACACAGAAAGATGCCATGTTAGTGACTTTAGACACAGCAATATGCCATGTTAGTGACTGTAGACACAGAAAGATGCCATGTTAGTGACTGTAGACACAAAAAGATGCCATAATAGTGACTGTAGAGTGTAGACATAGAAAGACGCCATGTTAGTGACTGTAGACACAAAAAGATGCCATGTTAGTGACTGAGACACAAAAAGATGACATGTTAATGACTGTAGACACAGAAAGATGCCATAATAGTGACTGTAGAGTGTAGACATAGAAAGACGCCATGTTAGTGACTGTAGACACAAAAAGATGACATGTTAGTGACTGTAGACACAGAAAGATGCCATGTTAGTGACTGAGTAGACACAGAAAGATGCCATAATAGTGACTGTAGAGTGTAGACATAGAAAGACGCCATGTTAGTGACTGTAGACATAGAAAGACGCCATGTTAGTGACTGTAGACACAGAAAGATGCCATGTTAGTGACTGTAGACACAGAAAGATGGCATGTTAGTGACTGAGTAGACACAGAAAGATGCCATAATAGTGACTTGAGAGTGTAGACATAGAAAGACCCCATGTTAGTGACTGTAGACATAGAAAGACGCCATGTTAGTGACTGTAGACACAGAAAGATGCCATGTTAGTGACTGAGTAGACACAGAAAGATGCCATGTTAGTGACTGTAGACACAGAAAGATGACATGTTAGTGACTGAGTAGACACAGAAAGATTTCATGTTAGTGACTGAGTAGACACAGAAAGATGCCATGTTAGTGACTGAGTACACAGAAAGATGCTATGTTAGTGACTGAGTAGACACAGAAAGATGTCATGTTAGTGACTGAGTAGACACAGAAAGATGTCATGTTAGTGACTGAGTAGACACAGAAAGATGCCATGTTAGTGACTGTAGACACAGAAAGATGCTATGTTAGTGACTGTAGACACAGCAAGATGCCATGTTAGTGACTGTAGACACAGAAAGATGTCATGTTAGTGACTGTAGACACAGCAAGATGCCATGTTAGTGACTTAGTAGACACAGAAAGATGCCATGTTAGTGACTGTAGACACAGAAAGATGCTATGTTAGTGACTGTAGACAGAGAAAAATGCTATGTTAGTGACTGAGTAGACACAGAAAGATGCCATGTTAGTGACTGTAGACACAGAAAGATGCCATGTTAGTGACTTAGTAGACACAGAAAGATGCCATGTTAGTGACTGAGTAGACACAGAAAGATGCCATGTTAGTGACTGTAGACACAGAAAGATGTCATGTTAGTGACTGTAGACACAGAAAGATGCCATGTTAGTGACTGAGTAGACACAGAAAGATGCCATGTTAGTGACTGTAGACACAGAAAGATGCCATGTTAGTGACTGTAGACACAGAAAGATGACATGTTAGTGACTGTAGACACAGAAAGATGCCATGTTAGTGACTTAGTAGACACAGAAAGATGTCATGTTAGTGACTTAGTAGACACAGAAAGATGCCATGTTAGTGACTGAGTAGACACAGAAAGATGACATGTTAGTGACTGTAGACACAGAAAGATGCCATGTTAGTGACTTAGTAGACACGGAAAGATGTCATGTTAGTGACTGTAGACACAGAAAGATGCCATGTTAGTGACTGTAGACACAGAAAGATGTCATGTTAGTGACTGTAGACACAGAAAGATGCCATGTTAGTGACTGTAGACACAGAAAGATGTCATGTTAGTGACTGAGTAGACACAGAAAGATGCCATGTTAGTGACTTAGTAGACACAGAAAGATGCCATGTTAGTGACTGAGTAGACACAGAAAGATGCCATGTTAGTGACTGTAGACACAGAAAGATGTCATGTTAGGGACTGTAGACACAGAAAGATGCCATGTAAGTGACTTAGTAGACACAGAAAGATGCCATGTTAGTGACTGAGTAGACACAGAAAGATGCCATGTTAGTGACTTAGTAGACACAGAAAGATGCTATGTTAGTGACTTAGTAGATACAGAAAGATGCCATGTTAGTGACTGTAGACACAGAAAGATGACATGTTAGTGTCTGAGTAGACACAGAAAGATGCCATGTTAGTGACTGTAGACACAGAAAGATGTCATGTTAGTGACTGTAGACACAGAAAGATGCCATGTTAGTGACTTAGTAGACACAGAAATATGCTATGTTAGTGACTTAGTAGACACAGAAAGATGCCATGTTAGTGACTGTAGACACAGAAAGATGACATGTTAGTGACTGTAGACACAGAAAGATGCCATGTTAGTGACTTAGTAGACACAGAAAGATGTCATGTTAGTGACTGTAGACACAGAAAGATGCCATGTTAGTGACTTAGTAGACACAGAAAGATGCCATGTTAGTGACTGAGTAGACACAGAAAGATGCTATGTTAGTGACTGAGTAGACACAGAAAGATGCCATGTTAGTGACTGTAGACACAGAAAGATGCCATGTTAGTGACTGGTCAGTGTGAGCTGCAGTATGATTTGTGATCTTATATTTTTTGGGGGGAACACGTATGTCAAATCTTCAATGAGCAATTATATTCCTCTTTGTTTACCATGTGAACTGGCCTATGGAGTGTCCTTCATTTGAGACTGGCAAAACGTAATTTTGCATTTGTAGTACATAATGTTTGTATAAACTTACCAACTATAAGTCTGTTATGTTAATGCTTGAACCTACATTGTGTTAAGCAACATTGAAAGGGATGGAACATGTGAGCCAACATAGTAGGTTTAGATGAATAGTGATGAGAAGGAGGTTTGATGGGAAGTAGTTTGACAAGGAGAAAGATTGTGGGGATGAAAGTGGACAGGAAGGGAGTTGACAAGAAGGAAAGGGGAAGGGGATGAGTTTGACAGAGAGGTGTTAATGGGAAGTAACCAGTAAAGGAATGTGTGAGTGTCTGCACAAGAAATAGTTAGAGTTTGTGGCACCCTTGTGCAATTGTGTCTGATGTCATATATTCCTCCAAAAATGTGGTTATTATATTTTGCCACGATTCAAACTGGTTATTTGCCATTCAACACTCTTTGTCATGGCCTTGCACTGTCCACACACATACTTTTGTCAATGTTATTTCCTTTAAGTTGACAATTAACAACATACTATCTAACTGTACTGTAATAAATGGGTATATGACTTCACCAACTTACCAGACCGTGTACAGTATTTGATTCTAAATTATTCAGAGGCTCATACTTTATTCAGAGGCTCATACTTTATTCAGAGGCTCATACTTTATTCATAGGCCCATACTTTGGACTGATTTTAAGGAGTTATCTAGAAAGATATGTTGTCTGCATGATAAAGTGAAAATTTGGTCATCTTACAAAATACAACAAACCTGTACAAAGTAAGGGTTTAAAGGTTGAAAACTGTAAGTGGATGTCAAGTACCTTAGGGTAAGCACCAATACAGTGTCAAAGACACCAGTCCTTGGAGTCCACAAAGAGAATATTGTGAGCATTGCAAGTGATCTATTTCATGTTTCCTGTGCATGCAAATATCTACAGAACCATTATGAAAGTGTGGTTACAGCTATTAATTCCAAAGTTTAAGGGTTTTATCAATTGTGCAATTAAATTTTTTTATTTTTTTTATATAATGTTTTATTCTGCTGCTGCACTGTATAACTATGGCAGCTCTATTTGTGGCAGATAACAAAAGTTATGTGATTTTTTTCAGTTTTGTTTTACTATAATTTGTATGTGCCACTTTGTTTTTACTATTAGGTTGAGAAGAGAGAACTGACTGGCCGCACCCTCTTGGCAGTGCCTGGGTACGATGAGAAAGTAGAATTTGGTGTCCTGGTAGAATTTGCCTACCGAGTGGAGGGTTCTGGTAAGTTGGTGATCCATATCTTGGTAGCTGTTAGTGATTAAGCTAGCTAGGCCGCTAGGGTATTCTTTTGAAACTCAATTAGAGTAGTGAAGTATCCAGACAAGCTATTCTTTATGACAGTGTAAGATCAGAATATCACAGATATAACAGGAGTACCAATGAAACTCATTAATGTATGCTAAGACATTAACATCCTCAAGAAGTAATATTTAAGCAGTATTGAAATGTCTGGAACACACTCTGATGTATGTAGATAAATACTAACATCTTACATTTGATAAACGTGTTGGATGCTTCATGATTTGAGTGATTATGTATTTTCTTAACCGTTAATAGTATGGAAACCTTTCTAATTGCTCCTCAGCAGCAGCAAAAAGGACAAGTCTCTCACATGATTCATGCTTTTGTTTTTTGTAATTCCATAAAGTGTCTGTTGTATTTTACAGAGGAGGAGGTTGTTGTAGCCACTACCAGGATTGAAACAATGCTTGCCGATACAGGAGTCGCTTGCCATCCAGAAGATGAAAGGTACAAGCACCTCCGAGGTAAACGTGTCCAACATCCATTCAGGAATTGTACTCTTCCCATTGTTTTCGATGACTTTGTGGACAGAGAATTTGGAACAGGTAAGAATGGCTTGTGTGAACGTCTAACATTAATGCTACATTGAAAAGGTCGTATACTAATAGATTATTCCCAGGATTCTACTTTAGAGCCACTGGTCTACCAGGTGACCTCACCGTAACCTCACTGTGTCTCCATCTAGTCCTTGTTTGTATTTGTACGCAAGTTTGGCATTTACCCTTGTAGAATAAAGTTATAGATATGATAAGCACGGCTCATGTCTTACTTCTAGGTATCCATTAGTGATTATATTGATATTCAGCCAAGGATACATCAGAATATAAATGGGTTTCTTGCGTAGTGTGTCTGCAATGAGATAATAAGACCTTCCAGGGTTACCTTTGAAGAAAGATTATTCCTTCCAATCTCTCTTGGATAATTCTTCTTTGTTTAGGTGCCGTGAAAATTACGCCTGGACACGATCATACAGATTATGAAGTTGGGAAGAGACACAACCTGGAATTCTTGACTTTGTTTGATGACAATGGCCTAGTTTCAAAAGTTGGTGGTCAGTTTGAGGTAAGCAATTCATTTCATGAAATTTGTCTAGTATTTCTGCTGAAATTGTTATGATAAAATTTCATGAAATGTAACCTCAGGTCTTGATTTATCAAGCCATTCTGTTTGGTGAAATAAGCTGTTTTAATCACAAAAGTCCAGTTGATTTGAGTACCATACACACAGAATGAGAAGTCTTTAATACTTAGTCCTCTCCTACCTGTCTCCTGTACATACACACTCTGATTTAACAAGCCTACAAACTGGTAATATTCTTGGGCTGTGCCCCTAATGACCCTTGGTGGGGTTATCGCCCTCTTCCTTCCAAATCTACTATTCAGGTAGATGGGAGTGCGTATGTATAGGGAACAAATAAGTGTCGTCATTTGTAAATACCGAAACCTGCAGTACATATAGGTTGATAATATCTGGACTACTGCAATCGAACACTGGAATATAATTGCCTTATTGTAAAGATGGGAGGTGTGTGTTCTAGGCTGTAATTGAATCTCGTGTTCCATGATACAGGGTCAGAAGAGGTTTGATGCCAGGAAGACTGTAACAGAAGCTCTGAAGGAGAGAGGTCTATTCAGAGGCATCAAAGAAAATCCAATGGTTGTTCCAATATGCAGGTAGCTCCCACATCCTCACATTTGCTTTCAACATTTCTGTAGTTTAATATAATACAGCTAACATTTGTATGTAAACTTTGCCTACCTGCTCCCATGTAGGAGTATGCTTTACATCAGTTTAAGGAAGGCAGGTAGCTTATTGAGAAGTTGTAACTCTGACAGTGTTTACTGTTTGTTAAGTTTGATAGAGCAGTGGATGTTAGTCAAAATTGCTAATGAATATATACAGTTAGTATTGTAACTAATTCATGTAATATCACTTGTTTTGTTTAAACGTGACTTTTTGTTGACATTGGCGCCAAGCACCCTTTACAGCCTTCACTTTGTTATTGATATTAATTTTTTCCTTTTGTAGTCGCTCAAAAGATATCGTAGAACCTCTGTTGAAATCTCAGTGGTTTGTGAACTGCTCAGATATGGCAAAACAGGCAGTTGAGGCTGTAGAGAAAGGCGACCTGAAGATAATTCCTGACATGCACATCAAAACCTGGAACCACTGGCTGAAAAATATCAGGTAGTCTTTTATTATTGCTTAGGCACATTGAGTTTTGTTCTGTTATAGACTTTTTGGTTTCAACGATAATCGTAACCTTTGCATTCATGATGGCGTATAAGTGTGTGTATGTGTGTGTGTGTTGGTGCGTTTGTGATGCCCAGCTTGTAATACGATATCTCAAGAAGGGAATGCCAAACCAATTTCATATTTATGTGTAGAAGAACCATACTGAGAACAAGAAGCCTATTGCTTTTGGTGGAGATCAAAGATCATTTGCGGTTACCAGGGGCCAAATTGTGAAAACCTTGTAAAGAGAATATCTCAAAAAGGGAGGCTTGGGAAGATCTCTACTTGGTATGAAGGTGTATAACATTGAGTACAAGAAGCCTATTGATTTTGGTGGAGGTCAAAGGTCATTTGGGGACAACAGGTCAAATCGTGAAAGCTAGTAAACATGATATTGCAAGAAGGGAACCTTGGACAGATCTCATATTTGGTTTGTAGATGTACCATATCAAATTTAAGGAGTCTATAATTGCTTTTGGTGGAGGTCATAGGTCATTTGAAGTCAGCAAACGTCAACCATTTACTTTGCTCCCCTCTTACCTGTCTCTCTACACTAATACACCTTCCTAAACAATATCCCAAGGGAAGCTTGAACAGATCACATATATGGTATGTAAATGTACAACATTAAGTACAAGACGCCTAATGTTGTGGGCAGAGGTCAATGGTTGTTTTAGTTCACCAGGGGTCAAATTGTGAAAACCAAGTTTTACACAATATCTCAGCAAGGACAGATGTCATATTTAGTATGTTGATGTATCTATCACATTTGGTACAAGAAGCCTGTTGTTGAGGTCAATATTTCAGGACAGCCTGTGTCATTGTGAATTTATTGTTTGTCACATCACACTGCTTTTCAATGTATTACTTAGATCAAGTATGTTGTACACCCTCCCTATACATTACGTCAAATTCATGAAGAAAACTGCTTGTGTTACATCATTGAATTTGAAACCACAATGCTTTTTTGCATTCTGGTTTCATATCTTGGTTTATGGGTGGCTAATTTGTTTGTCATGCCTACAGTACCTGCTGGTCGCACTATCTTTGAGTTTTTCTGCTTCTGTTAATGATTTTATTTAGATGAATATCCATTTTACTTTGTGTACTTTGTTTCCTGGAGCCTTTGTTAATATACAAGAAGGCACAATAGATTGAGAGTTACATTATCGATATTTTTCCACTTTCCATCTCAAACTATATATATCTATTGTGTACCTTTTCTTGTGAGAATGACATGTTTTGGTTACTTGCAATAGGCAGGCAAGTAACCTATGCAGTCAAGTTGGCCTGTGTGCATGTATGTGTGTGTGTCTGTGATGCCCCATATTATGGCTTCCCCATAATTAGTACAAGAACCCTATTGTTTTGGGTGGAGGTCAATGGTCATTTGGGGTCAGCAGAGGGCAAAATGTCAAAAGTACTTTATCATGAGATCTTTACCTTCAAATGATATTATATATGCATGATAGGATACCCACATGATAAGTTAAATGGCTCCATAATTTGGTATAGGTGAAATCTCATTTAAGGTTTCCAGAAGTCAAATCCTATGAAGTTCGGGTCTCACATAAGGTGTGAAATGTATGCTGACCTGACTTCCTCATATGTAGTAGCTGTTTTAGGTAGAGGTCAAAGGTCGGCTGAGGTACATGCAGTATGAACTTCAGCCACATTTATTTTGCAATGTAACCTTGTGCTTCATATGTAATGTATTTATATGGATTAACAGCTGGGGAGGGATTCCCCTCTGGTTTTACATAAAGTAATAACATCTAATATATGTTGTACATTATTTCCAGAGATTGGTGCATATCTCGGCAACTGTGGTGGGGTCACCGTATCCCAGCATACTTTGTGACTGTTCACGATTCAGATGTGGTGCCAGGAGAGGTAAGGGCCCCATTTTGACTCTATGTGTAAATTGGTGTTCTTTGAAGCAGTGTTTATCCTATATTATAACTGGTGAAAATGAAGCTGGTAGAAAGGGAATTACTTGTAATTTCTCACTACTTTTGTGTAGACCTGTGCTCATGAACGTTTCAATACTGTCTGCTTTGTCAATGAACAATCACAGCTGTAAATAACATTTGACATATACAAACAGTTTATTAAGATAATAAACCATATGTAGCATTGCAATTTGGCCTTAATATGTTGTCCATCAGCTTAGAAGTGTTTGAGTTTTGAAGATAAAAGAGACTAGATAAGTATAGACAAGTACACCCATTTATTACATTATTAACACTAACTGCTAGCTGTTCATTGGTTAATTTATGTCACATGATACAAACAATGATGATTAGTAGGTACTATAGAAGATCAGGTGAGCAGTTAAAATGAGACAATTTCAGTGAAGGAGTTCTATTGCCCGGATAACAATGTGAGGATATAAGGCTGAATGACTCAAATAAAACAGTTTACTTTGATGTCCTTCAGTGTCTGTATTTCCAAGTATTTCCAAATGACATGAGTTAAAGAAACAAGATAGTTGATTGGTAACAGTTTTTGCATTCGCTACAAGTTTCTGTCTAATTTTTTAAAACAGGTTGAAGTTTTCAAACTAGAGTTGACATGCGTAGTGATATCAGCCTGTTAAAGATAAAATCACCATGTTGCAATAAAAACTTGATAAGTGTAAATCTTGAATACATAGTCCAAGTTTCATTGATTTTGTTAACCAATTCACTGGTATGTTTTGGGTTATTAAATGAATAATGAAACAGGTTCATTCCTTTCTTATTTCTTTAGGACACAGACATGAAGTACTGGGTTTGTGGGCACACAGAAGAAGAAGCCAAAGAGAAGGCAGCTGCTAGATTCAAAGTCAGTAAAGACAAGATATCTCTGAAGTGGGGTAAGATAACAGTAATTGTAAACTGTAATTGTTCATACATGGTATTGTAACTCAAGGAAAGAAGTGGACCTTTATTATGGCATCGGAAGCTGGATTGACACTTACAATACGTTCACAGTCCCTCCCAACTTCATGCTGAAAATAATTCTTTTCTCATGCTGTGCTATAAACACATCCTCTACTAGAGATCAAACAGGCCTTTATGATGGCTTGAAGCAGTTATTTTTCCATTGGTAATTTTTGTATGTTGCTCTGTGTAATTGGATTGCCATATCATATGTGATTCCAAGTTAGAGAAGAATTCATAAAGACAATAGAAATAGTTGGATGTCTTTGATTCTAAATAGAACTGGTGATTGGTAATTGCACAAAACAGTCACACCATGTTTTCTCATTGAATGGATGCATTTAATGCGGCGGAGTAGTCAATGTAAGTCAAATAAAACAGTATTTTTTACAGCTTCATATTTATGAATGTAGCTTTGCCTTACAACGTTGCATATAAAGCATATATTTCTGACTAAACTATTCACAAATGCCAGAATGGGTTGCTTTCTGATTCATTCAGTTAATCTAATTGTTGTCTGTTTATGCTTCACAGATGAAGATGTTCTGGACACTTGGTTTTCTTCTGGATTATTTCCATTTTCTATCTTTGGTTGGCCAGATAAGGTAATTCTTCCACAGATAAGGTAATGCTACCACAGATAAGGTAATGCTACCACAGATAAGGTAATGCTACCACAGATAAGGTAATGCTACCACAGATAAGGTAATGCTACCACAGATAAGGTAATGCTACCACAAATAAGGTGATGCTACCACAGATAAGGTAATGCTACCACAGATGTGGTAATACTACCTCAGACAGCATTATGCTACCACAGATAGGGCAATGCTACCACAGGCAAGGTACTGCTACCACAGATAATTTTGAATTTCAAAGTACAGCATAGTTGAGTTGTATGTGGTTTGGCTAT
>JAIPMN010001747.1:63734-101528 GCA_020650975.1 Apostichopus californicus | reverse complement strand
AAAAGGTAACGAAACAAAAAATAAAGATAAAACGACCTAACTTACAGAGAGTGGTATGAAATTCTCAAAAATTTAAATTTATAACGTTTCTCATTAAGTACCGATTTTAACTTATCCACAAACTTTGTTAACCTAAATAATGAATTTGACTAAAATTAAGAGGGTGAAAATTACAGCTGGAGTTTATGCATAAGAGCCTGATGATTGTCACCTGGGAGGGAGGGATGAGGACCATGAAGTCTTAGGGTGGGGTTGGGGGGGGGGGTTGACCAACATTGTGGTTACTAAATATTCCACAAACAAACAAGTATCTTAATTTTTCAAAGATTGTAGCAAAAGAATGATCTTATTTTGCCACCAAAATGTCCATCATATCTTCCCTAGCCCAGAGTTCTAACAAGTAACTCCATGAATTAGCCAGATTGCTATACAGCATGACCCCCCTCATGTACTTGAATACAAACAGCTTGCCATCTTTGCATTAAAACAAAAAAGGTGATAAAGAAAAAGAAAAAGAAAGTGCCAAGCTTGATATCTTTGGTATGGCCTTAATAAATACTATTTTGTTTTTGTTGTTGTAAAAAATACCTTTTAATAATAACATTCCAACAACACATGACCTCCAAGGGTTAGCCATCCAGCCTTGGCATTCCTTTGGAAGGCCAAACCAGCAATGAAAAATAAACTTTTACTCACATGCATATTATTAAATAGGAAGCTTAATCTCTCTCTCTGTCTGATAAATTAGAAATAGTATGATTAAACTATATACACTTTACAACACATTCCTTGAGAGTGTGGCAATGTTCCCTTGAATATAATGGAGTACTAATTACTAGAGTACTTAAAATAAGAGTACCAAGGACTTTCATTAACCTTTTGGTGAAGTGAGTACCATCATGGGTGTACGATTGTTCTTGCATGTATCAAGTAGGATAGCAGAGACATCTTGTACACTGAGGATTCTTTCTGCGTGTACTAAGATGGTCCCTTCGCTGCCAAATACAGACAGGGTACCTCTAAACTGAGTACAGTCATGTGGGTACTTCATACCATTGTGTACTGTTTGTAGTAATGAAGTAGGCTACTTTCATGACAGCACATACTCCTTGGTACTCTGTGTGTAGTACAATACAGTGTATTAACAATCAATGTTCTATTAAACCAAATAGAGTCATGAGCTTGTTTCATACTCCTGTGTACTCTCTATGTAGTACAATACAATGTACTACAATACTTGAGTACTGAACACTACAGTGTACTGTAATAATAACAACAGCTGTTTCCTCGTTGAAAAGAAGAAATACAATAAGGATATTCCTCGCATCAACAGTCAAATTCCTTACATTAGAATAATCATTATTATACTATGAGTTAGAAAATACCACAAATACCAAAAGTCAGAAACGACAGTCCATCCAGAACGAGTTATAACTGTACATCACAGAGTCTTATTCTGCATTATCAAAAAATTGGAGAAAAAACTAGTGATGTTTGATGATTTATGGTTGTGAGTGACCTCCGCCTCACAAGTCTGTTTGGTGGCTTTTGTCTTGAATCTGATCATCCATCTGATCATCCATACTTCATCATCCATACTACATCATCCATGGCTACGAGAGTATGGATCATAGCCCTTTAACCTCTCCTCACAAGTCTGTGTGGTGGCTGAGGTCTTTAATCTGATCATCCATACTCTCGTAGCCATTCAACCCCTCATCGCTCTCCTGATCGCACATCCCTGAAACATCGGAACACGACGCGTTCGTGTCCGTATAGGCTGACATGGATAAATTGTCCAGATTGGTGGAAGTGCGATCGGGGTAGTCCCCAAATTCGGCGCTGGTGGTCCTGTCGTAGGACCGTCTCCTGGGCTGTCGGGACCTCTGGATGGGGTTGGGCCCTGGCGTCGCTGCTGCTGCCCCGTCGTCGTATCCCGGCGGTACTACGGAGTTCTGGCTGATTTTATGAGCGGGCATGTATTTATTTGGATGTTGCTGATAATCCTTTCTGGGGATGGGACTTTCTTCGGAGTCGTCTCTCGCGGACGATATCGGTTCGGGGGAGTAGTTCTGACGGAGCATTGCTTGAAACTCTTCGGTTGCCCTGGCGATGGAGAAGTCCTCTGGGTCATCCTCCTCATCGTACTGGTAATCCGTCTCTTCCCCTACGTATTCGTCATCCTCCTCCACATCGTACTCTCCTTGGGTGTAATGGGTGCTGGTAGGGGAGGATGAACCCACCTGTGGAATGTTGAGATTGTACACACTCTCTGGTTTAGGAGTACAGTCACTGTAATCCCACTGCATGCCTGATTAATTGAGAGAGAAAGATGAAAATTTAGTCAAAAATCATCCACACTGCTGGGATTTAATGACGGCCAGGTGAACCTAAGCGTTTGGTACCCAATCCAAAGTCACACCGCAGAGTGCAGCATAGTAATAGTAATTGTTCAAACCTTTGGCTTTAGATTTCATAATATTGTTCTTTGGATTAGATGTGCAAGAACATAAATAAAGTGCAAGTGACAAATAAGTAAATAAATTAAGTTCATGCAAATGTTTAAAAAAATTGCAACACAGCTGTATTGATTAAACCAAAAAAACTCATTAAATAAACAAAAGGAAGCAAACAGCAAAGTATTCTCACAATGGTCTCTGGAAATAATGAGATCAAATAATCTCAGCCATTATTATTAAAATTAAAACATCCAAAACTGACAAGATTTCCAGATATGACTTAAATGGATTCATTTTAAGGTAAAAAAAATTAAAACAGTTTTGTAATGGTAATCATATTATCCAAACAGAGCAACAATTAAAAAACAAAATTTAAAAAAAAAAACATAAAAATTCTGCAAATATTCAAAATGTTGCCTTTGGCACCAACAATTACATTACTGCCTAAACTACGCTACTATGAAGTTTATTTTAAATAGCAATTTATTATGAAGTTTTTCGACTAAATATATTCTACAAAAAAAAAAGTGAATATACTTGATACTAAATGTGTCAAGACATCATAACTCAATGTGGCTACATTAAACATGCATTATATATAATAAACATAACAGCAAATAAACACTTCACAATATACAGCTTGCATCAAAGCCAGTGAATTAAATACAATGTTATGCCTTTGAATACAGCTTTTTTAGGTTCTTCAACAACCTTACCAAACCTACTGAAAACTATTTAAAGTAAGACCACCACTGATTTTAAACTAGGACAATAATTAGTACTTAATGATTTTATCCATGTGGTCTGAAACATTTCCTGACCACAACATTTCTCCTACTATCAGTGTTAGATCCCATGCAAAGATGCAAATCGGATATTTCAAATTTTTGAACGATTAACTCCGTTATTTTGAAACAAAATACCCTAAACCATGTCACTGATTAATTAAGTAATCATGCCAATGATTATTAATTCAGTGCATATTCCTCGGTTTTATCTTTCCTTTAAACATAGTTCAAAATCAGTCTCCTAGCAACGACTTTGGAGGGTCACTTGTTATGATATGTAGGATTTTGGTCGGTTAGGAGGGAAGTTAAGTCTCTTTATGTCTGTTTCCCTTCCCTCTCTCCCTCCCTCCCCACCCAACTCATCAATGCTTAAAGTTCTATATGAAATGCTCTCAATTCTGTTGAGAAATATATGCATGCAGAGCAATGCTCTCATCTACTTTCAAGCATACTTTCAAGCATTACCCTTTAACAGAAAAACTGTCTGTGTCCAAACTAACAAGTTTTGCTTAAAGTATAAAAAGTAACAACCGATTGACTTCGAGCCTTCTGTAAATATGTCAAATCTTTTAATCCTGAAGTCATTGCTTGACATCTTGCTAATGCCAATTACCATTTTCCTTTCAATTTTTTTTACTGTCAATGATGAAATTAAAAATGTTTGAATCGTCAAACCATTTAGTGTGCTGCCCTCACTGCCTGTCGGATATGTGCTGCTAAACAACCAGCTGACCATAAATGTGGCAAAGACAGAAAGGTTACGCCTGTCTTTGCCTCATTTTTGGTTAGCTGGTTGTCTAGTGGTAAGTGGTGCATATCCGACAAACAGTGAGGGCAGCACACACAGTTTTGTCTACAGTGAGGGCAGCACACACAGTTTTGTCTTGACTTCAGTTTAAACTGGACTATTCCAGTAACTTGAGCAAATAAATTTCTGGCTAGAGTGGGATTCGAGCCAGTGACCTCTGGGTTACAAATTTTCCAGAAACTCGTTCAATAGAAAACTGCCTATAACTTAATAGATTTATCCTGTACCCATTCGTAATGTTGGAAGGAAGAACTGAGAAACTTCACATGTCAAAACATTTTACAATTTGGAAGAAATTACAGTAAAGGGTATCCTAGGAAAATTTACTTATATTTCGTCCGATTATGTTCATAGTTATTAACAATGACGTCGATGGTGGAACATATACAAACTTTGAAGTTCATATGATCATTTCGTTGAAACGTTCCCTTTTAAAGAAAAAAGTGTGCGAAGTTTCCTCCTATGTAAAATAAACAGCACCTTGTAATACCATACTACCATTATAATCTTTTAACTATATTTTTTTTACATAGGTCAAAGCATGCAAATATAATATGCTGAACGAGTAGATGAAGGTAACACAACATTCCGTGTAGCAGCCACAGTTTTGAAGGGAGTTTTTTTTTATATTTTTGGTTTCCGTTGGAAAATAAAAGCAAAATGTAGTAAATATGAAACGAGCAATGTACCTTTCTTCCGAGGGTCCTTGTGATTCCGAGCTGGGGGAAAATGACGCACACAAAGAGAAAAAATGACTCATCAAAAGTAACGTCAAAGGTTTGGGGTTCTTTTTGGAGACTGGGGCGGGGGAGGGAGTTTCGTTGTTTAAAGGTGAATTGGGAAAGGGAGGGGGGTTGAAGCATTTGCTTTTTACGTCAGAGGCTTTAGGAGAAGAGTTTGGCAAATGGAATGGCATTTAGGATTATATCTTGGTTGTGTTTATGGAAGATGCATGCAGTGGTGAGTAATAAAATCAAAGAGGATTATAGGTTGTTTTTTTTTGGCTTGGATATTACAGAATACCAAACACTCCACAAGGAATACATATTTCTGATTATGAAGAATACATACTGTGAGTAATAACCGTGAAGCCAGGGGGGATTTTAAGCTTTGGTTATTTTTTCTCTTTCCATATAATTATTCTCTCAACAAGCAGCTTATAAAATCTCATTCAAGCTGATTTGAATATACAATATTGATTAGTCATGCAAAAAGCTGCTCAAATTTGTATTAAGTATTAAACTATTAAGTATTAAACTAAACTTGGCTATTAAACTAAACTTGGCTATCAACTAAATCAGCTTAGTCGCTTCTGTGTTGACTATTGTTACCTATGTGTGTGTACAAATAATGTCCCCTTTTGATAGCTTCCATCCTTGGATTCACTATATCTGTAGTCTGAAGTGTTGCTATTCAGTTTCAAAGCTTTAATACGTTTATGTTTTAATTGAGTAAAATTCTAGGGAGAACCAACAACAAAATATTCTGTTATGGCTAAACCTGCTCCTAATGTTAGAGTTATTTTTAGGATATGATTTACAGGTTTATAGATGCCCATAGATAGACATGTGTTAGAGAGATATATGTGTAAATATGTAAATATGTAATATATTCATGATTGATGGCTGTTGCCATGGTTGATAGTCAACAGAGAGAATATTTCTTCTTAAATTAGAAGTGGTTACATGGCTGAGTTACACAAGGAGTAGAAATTTATGAGACAAGGTACCACCATAAAGAATATTGAGATATAAACAAAAACATATGCTGTGACAGAATCTGGATGTTAAAGTTTGAGATTTTAAGATGTTTCTGAATATTCATGAAAAAGTTTAGAGAGTAACAGAGTTTATGAAGGGTAATACCCAGTGATGTATATATACAGTTATACCAAGGAAAAGATAACATGATTACAGTGAGTACGAGGCAATAAAATAGTTATGTACCACCAATATGGTTTTTTTTTTAAAGTAATGTGGTTAAGGTCTGAGAAAATCAAAGTTATAAACTGTACCACCAATATGTTTTTTTTTAAGGTAATGTGGATAAGGTCTGAGAAAGTAAGTGAAATGAGGATGTCACCAAATGAGATTTTTCTTAAATTTTTTAAATTTTTTTTTATCTCAGCTTTATAGTCTATATTCTATGTTTTCCAATATAATATTAGAATCACACGATTCTGGATTTGAATTCCAATTGACAATGACAGAGCAGTGTCCCTGCCACCTATTGTCTGTAATCTAGTATAACAAGCAACAGTGATGTTTCACCATTCTACAATTACACAAAAATTAGAATTTAGAAAATAACACTACTTTTTCAGTAGCCCAACCTGCATTAACGCTAGTTAACGTGACTTTCTTCGAGTTTTGAAACATTTTGTAAAACTTTCTTTCAATTGAAGTACAGAATCTGTTTTCTGTTTGATAATCCCTCTCATCTTTGTTTTGCTTCTTAATATGAATCCCGATTACTGATACTCTTCCCCGATTCATGCTTTTGTTTCATGTTTCATGGATAGAAAAACATGATTTAAAGAGTTATGACAGTTACCTGGGTGAAGGATATACAATTTTTTATCACGAGTACACTGTGATTATGAGTCAAGAATACAGATCTGGTTAATCACGTTACTTTTTCAACAAAAAAGAGTATATATGGTTTGAATGCACCTTATCATGCAAATATAACGAGGGGTTACTTTTTTAAGTATATATGGTTTGAATGCACCTTATCATGCAAATATAACGAGGGGTTACTTGAAATGCACAAACTGGTTGACAAGTTTGAATTTTACAATATTGAAGTTAGTTTGCAGTTTACAATAATGATTAATGAAGATATAGTTGAATTGACCAAAAACGTTTACAGTTAATAATTACAAGGACAAAATATGCAAGAAACTATAACTGTTCAAAGTGGGTTCTCTAAAATTATAGTAACTAAAAGCAAGCTGTCCTTCATAAGAAAAAAAAAAATTACACAAAATAAATATATGTTTTTGAGGCGGGGAGATGGGGGGGGGGGGGATTTTTTATTGATAAGGTTCAGATTATAACAGCTTTTAGCGTTTGTTAACAGGGATACGTTGTGTTCTTCCAGCAGGACCAATGTCTCAGCTGTTACCTATCAGGCTAAGTTTGCTCCTAGTTTGCCCGATACAAATACAAGCCATTCCATGGCACTACCTTGTAAAATTGAAACAGGGCATTATTCTGATTGTAAGCTCTTACAATTTTTGGCCTTCCTCAAAAATATTACATTTTGACGTTATAATTTCCAGAAAATAACAATCAAATGTGACATTGTTAGTTATATCACTGTTGCGAAATGGTTAACAACAGTTTCCTAATTGCCAGAAAAAAGTTATTTCTCGATAGGAAATTGGGCCACATCACCAAAGAAATATTTACATTGCAAAGGAAACATTTTGCCCCTTTATTTTTTTGCTTTGCTTTTACATCAAGCAAGCAAACAGCCTGTCACCATAAAGCAGTGCTCAGTTTAGCATAAAAATCACCAGCATACAGTTTAGAGAGGCACAAGCAAGACATATATCAACGATCATACGGTAGCTGTATAAAATACGGTTAGTACACAACCACCAGTTTCCAATTAAAATAATGTTAATTTGCAAACGCTACCTTTCCATATATGTGTGTATATTGCCACTTTTTGACTTTTCACCATACACATGCTCGATGATTTACAACTTAAAGAATAAATGATGATGAAATATAAGAAGGTAATAACGACAAATGGAACAGATTAATTCATAAGATGCTCCAGGGACGAGTACGAAAGAATAGTCGGATGCACTTCTGAAAACGAAAATGTACTTAACATGCCACAGCACACAACTGATTTAGTCAAGGACGTATACACAAATGAAAATTATCCTGGCAGCAGGATTCAAACTGACCAATAACACAATTTTTACAGAACAGAGACTTAATAACCAGAAATGGGGGATGCAAATTTGGTAAATTCAAGTTTTATGTTAGTTCGGTTCAGACTTGCCTTTGCAAGTGCCTACTGTCCATAATTCACCGATAAGAATATGATAATGGTGTGAAGGCAGGTAAGGGAGTAGTTGTACTTTTCAGGCATAGATCAACTAAAAAATTGAATCAACTTTATCAGTCAGATAGGCTTCCACATTTTCTGAGGTTTGATTCAGCCAAAAATCATGTTCCCCTTTGAGTGGGGGGGGGGGTTAACACAAACCAAGCTTATATACAAGACAGATACATAAACAAACAAACGATCACCATGACAACTATCAAAAGGTAAAATTATAATGCTAGAGAACCGATCAGGTTGGTTTTAACAGTTCAGAAAAGAGAAAGACCTTTCATTCGTTGACATAAAAGCCTGCAAATATTGTAAGTAAACTTCAGCCAATTTCTGAATGATTTTTGTTAATATAGAAAATGTTTGAATGTCTAAAACAAAAACAACAATAAACAGGCACAGAGAGGACGGTCCAGAGAATGCACTTCGGAATCGGCATCGAAAGGACTTCGAAACCATGAGCAGACTATACAAAATAAAGGTACAAAAACAAACTCTGGGCAAAGCCCAGGAGGAAAAAATGAAGCATTCTCAGTATTGAGAGTATGGAGGAGAAATGATTACTGATGCATGAAGATATACACCATACACCATGCAATGAGGTCACACTGATGGCATGTATCAATCTCAAAACAAGAGACACTGGCATGCACGGACCCTACGACACGACACCAAAATCACCTGAAGCGTCCATGGGATCTGATCTACTATCTGTTGGGTACGAGGGGGGTACGTACATAGAGAGAGGGGCTTCCTCCTCCGGCAGCGACTGCTTCAGGGGCGAGGGACATCCCTTTCCTTCCGGCTTGGACAAGAACGGTTTTCTACATTCTTCTTCGCCGTCATCTTTATCGTCATCACCGCTGGTGAACTCGGAGATGTCCCCGTCACCTATCAGGTCTTCATCCTCCGTCAGGGAGATATCGGACATCTCGCTCTCCAGGCCGTCTCCCGATTCCCTCTTCTCCAACAGGGCGCCCACAGTCTGAAAACTGCTTTCCTGAACCTGGTCGTCCTCGTCTACTTCCGACTGGTTTGATTCCAGTTCCTGGCTCTCCGCATCCGTCTGAAACTGGTTGACCTCTGGGATCATGTTAAAGCGGACACTCTTGGGGGTACCCGGCGTCACCACTTTATCTACCAACGGTTCTTTCTCCGCCAACTTCTCGTTCACGTCGTCCGCATCCTCTGCGAGCGGCTCTTTTTCCTCTTCCTTCTCCTGACCTAACTCTACCCTAAGTTCCGCTTTCTCATCTACTACGGAGACATTTTCGTCGTCGCTGACCTCAGTGTCACTAATATTCTCTAAGGCTTTGCTAACGCTTTCCGAGGAGCTGATTAGTTCGTCCTGGGATTTTGACTTGCTAGAGCCTTTGTTAGTAAGTGTTAAAGAATCGGATGGAATACCTCCATCTGACATGCTGTTATTGGTGTTAGCTGAATCATATCCACAGAGATGAGTTAAGGAAAGCATGGGTGATGAATGGAAAAAATTCATCAAAGATGTTGTGATGAAATCAGAATGAAATAATATTTTGAAAATTTTGGAAGATAATATAGAGTTTTGAAGATAAATACATGACTGAATGTGTGCCTCTGACAATTAAAAGTTCAAATATTAAGAAGTTTGGTAACATCCATAAAATAAACATATGTCAAATTATTTCAGAAAAGTATGCAATTGAGCAGAAAATTGCTTAAAAAGCCACTAAGTGTGGAAATCATTATGAAAAGAATTTTATCATGCAAAACTGATGTATCTAAGAAATTATGAGAATTATGTCTGGATTAAAAGATGGGGGGGGGGAGTTTGTAAATTGCACTAATGGTTGGTTCCTTTATAGAAATATCTAGCATGCAAGACTACAGCAGCATTTTATATTATGCTACTGTACAGTTGCAAACAGTCATGTGCATAGTTCTGCTATACCTGATCACCAAACAAAAGACAAACTGACACAAAGTAACCTAATTAACATTTCTGACAAAATTTTGAGAAAATTTCATATTCTGTTCAATAGCACAAGGTTGTAATTTATACCTTATCGACATACCTCCAGACATATCGACATAGTTCCAAAACGGCCCCACAACTGATTACCATTATTAGTGATGGCAATGGGGTCTCCTGAGAACCCTAGAAAGGACAGGGTTCTTATATCTTCCATCACTTGAAAACTATAGCAACCATAATCCTGCCATACAGGCTACTGACCGAGTTCTTTGGAGTTCACGACGAGATTGCCTTTGAATTGGTTTTACTTTTCTTTAACAAGAAAAATGGGACCTCTTGGAAGCAATATCAATATTGATATGAAAGTCTAGGGTGGTGTGCCCAGACTACAAACTAAAGACAAGACCAATTAATCCCCCACCCCAACTTTGACATGACTGTACGTATACATTATATGGCAGTAAGTTGTATTAACAACCGGAAACGTAACCATTCCTTTGGGCAGGATTATTTGTGTCTTATTTTCCTTTTTGCGCTATTAAAGCTTCTTTGAGGCTGCGATTCACACATACTTTTTTAAAAGCAACACATCTGCTTCATTTAAGGAGATGATGCAAATCACTTGATGACACAATGAATATTAAGTAGAGGAAAAAGTTAGCTTATTAGGGTCTCACAAAAAAAAAAAAGGAAAATATGGAAAGGCAAGATTACTTACCTCTCAATGTGTCGGTATCATTCTCAGTGTTGGCAGTGTTAATGGATGACATTGATATCGTGTCAGCACCAGCAGGCCGATGGCGAGGTGCTGTGTATGCCGGAGGGTCGTCCTTGGGTATGTTATGTTGGTGGTGACCCATGGTCAAGATGGAAGGTTGAGAATGTTGCAATTTGGTGGGTGCAATCGGGAGGTTTTTGTTGCTGCCACGCACTGTAAATCAAAGAAGCAACGATAAACCGTTTAGACGTTAAGTACATTTTACGACCATCGAGGCAAAAATTCAATAAACATCGAAGGGAAAATGAATCTCCATGGACAGAAGAACCAATATCCTCCTTCGCACATATCCTTCACAAACGAGAACATTTCTAATGAATAATTAATCACTATGACACTAATAAGTGAAAACAGTTTGTTTGTGGTATGACAGACCCTCCTCCTTTATGTATCCAACAGTTAAGAGCAGTCCTTGACAGGAATTTCATCCTTTCTTAATAACAGAGTGCCATTCTTATACAAATGACTCGACTGACACCCTTCCAGAAAAATAAAAGTTTAATCATGCTATTATTCTGTTGACATATATACCATCATCACTTACCTTCTATGTAGCTCCCCTGGTTACTGGTTGTATCAAAATCCCAGGCTGGTTTCGTGATCGATTCGTTATCCGAGGCCGAATGGGAAGGCAACGGGGGAAGGGAGGGAGCGTGGCTGATCTGCTGCCCTCTATATTGGTCCGAGATGTCCGACCCAAGGTCGTTCATCGATGTGTTGGTGCTACGGGTGTACCCGGTGGGATATTCGGGTATTTCTGGTGCGGCTCTAGGGAACGGTGGTACGTGAATCGGGTATTCCAGTTTGCTGCTAGGTTGGTAGCCGTCTGGATCATTGGCGTAAACACTCTGGTACCTGTCTCCGTCCCGGCGTCTCGTCTCAAGAGCCCTCTGGCGGCGCTTCCTGCGTCTCCGAATTCCAAGGAGGAGTATCAACACCACGATGAGAACCACCACGAAGATTCCGCCAATGATTCCAATCTCCATGAAAGTGATGCCGGTCGCAGATCCTGACATGTTGGGATCGCTGGAACCGACACTGTTGCAAGTTCTGTCCGTGGCACCAGGACCACAGCAGACAAAGCTCCCCTTGGCGTCCATTCTACAGTGCTCCTCCTCTGAGGGGCAGGGATTCGCAGCACAGCTGGTAGCAGGCTGTTGGCAGTAGATACCTTCAAATCCAGTCCCAGAGCAATTGCAAGACAGACCATCCACCGATGAATCGATGCAGTCACCCTTGTTCTGACAGGGTCGATCCGCACAGCTCTCTGCCAGGCAGAGCTTCCCGAAGAAGGGAGTCGGACAGCTGCACCAGAACTCGTTCTCAAAGGTGTGACAGGTGCCTCCGTTGGCACACGGTTTGGAGGTGCAATGACCCAGATGGTGCTCACAGTGGTGTCCGGTGAAGCCAGGTGGGCAAACACACTGGTAGCGATACCCATGGTCCAAACAACTACCGCCGTTCTGACAGGGGTTGTCCTGGCACGCTTGACGGAACACGGATGGGCACTCCATCAGTTCTGGTCCGTCTGTACCATCCCCTTTCAGATTCAGTGGTTTACCGTTGAGGTTTACATCTCCCATGCATCCACTGAAGCCATCTATGACCGTGGGCGCTCTGCGTTTTCTCTGTCCGCCGGCTGGGACATTGCCACCAAATACCAGCGTATTCAAATTCAGTTCCCTGTTAAAGCCCGGAGCAGTACCGCTGGACGAATACTGACCGTCCAGGGTAATGGTGGCAGAGTTGCCATGTCTTTTAATGGCGACTTGATGCCAATCGCCATCGTCTACCTTCTGCTGTGTTAGTCTGATGTGCGCCTCTCCACTTCCGCATTCAAAGTGGAAGTAGACGTAACCTTCTTCAATCTGTAAGATAAAAAAAAAAATCCAGATAATGAATGTTTCTCAAAGATTACAAAAGAGGTTTGCCAATGTAAAAGTACTACAAATTACAACTCTATTATTAAGTACATTACTGTTCTAGTTAGTGTCGATTGCTTCGTACAACCGATTAAAGGTAATAAGTTTGAAAACTAGTTAATGAATGTCAATGAAAGGGTTCTCAATGATGAAATTAGCCACAGAAATCATATTTTACCAAATCCCTAAAAAATCTTTTTAAATGAAGAAATCCTTTCCTTTAATACTTGTAAATTGAAAGTGTCAAGACAGACCATAATACAACAAATTTTAGGTTAATTTCTTAGGTCACCGATAATTGACGCTTAATGCCCCATGACGAATTGTACCAAATCACCTAATTGAACAACCGAATTACATATTCGACAAATCTAACATTTTTTGTTGTCACATTATTGCCTCACCTCCAAAATGCTGAAGTCAAATTCTCCATCGCCATACATGATGACGCCATTGGATGCCGTGGTGTGGATGGCGGCCGACAACTGTGTCGAGGTGGTGGACAGTACTGGATCTTTGATCGCCACGTAGCTCTCACCGGTGAAGAAGAGAGGGGTGTAGGACGCTCCTGTTGCAGAAAATAAAACCATTTATAATAGTATTCATCATTGGTCTGATGAAACCTCGCAACAAATTGCATTCTTTAAATCGAGTAACAAGTTTGGTGGATATTTTGAAATTTTACGCACCAAAGATAGCAGCGGCAAAGTTGACTTCTTAGTCGATGACTTTGTGGCCTGTCACAAATGAAACTGAACTGACACATGGAGAACCGGGAAAATTTTGCTTTCCTTACATCTTTGACCAAAATCACATTCATGCCAAAATAAAACACAAACTTACTCCCAACAGACACGAAATGTTGAATATGTTATGCTAGATTCGTCACATTGAAAGTGGTGTGGTGTTTGTCATAATACATTGCTATTGTTAGAACACAGAAATATGTCATCCTTTGACAAGTTTTATAACATTCGATGAAGAGTAAACTCTTGGCAGACATTCTCTGCCTGCATGATTTTATCAGTCTACACCAGTCTACAAAAAAAGGTTGTTATTCAGTAGTGAAGGTTTGGTGTAGTAGTTAGAATGTACCCTCCCCCTCCTTTCCCCCCCACAAGCATTAGGTCCCCCACAAATCCAAAACCCACAAGGAAGCACATTCTCTTGACCCGTTCAAATCCTGCTGTCTAGTGTCTTGGAGGATTTGACGTTACTTTTTGCGCATTTTGGAAAACTGAGTGTGGTTGTGTTCTGTCTACATTTTTGATAAAAACTTTGTCACCATGGTTTTACTGTGCGGTGATGATGAATGGGTGACCTTCCCTGGAACAGGAATGGGGTGGGTGACATATTACTCTCATGCCTTTGAATTCTCTGAATAATCATCAAACAAACACAAAAGGCTTGATTCAAGCTGTTGTTGATCTACAATAAATCACATGAAAAGGGTTTAAAATGAGCTTCTTGTAGCTAAAACGTTTGTCTTACTTTAAAGTGAATAATTAATCGATAATATTACCTTCACATAGAGGATCATTCTCTTCCAGACAGGTGCAGGTGTATCCTCCTTTGGCCGTTGGGACACAGAGCTCGTTGTTCTTGCAAGGAGAGCTGTCGCAGGGGTTTAGTGGGGTCGCAGAAGTAGTGGTGTGAATAATACCACAAGTAGCTGGGAACGGGAAGAAATATAAAAAAACTTAAATTTTGTCTTCAGTGTACCTCTGCTTGTGACTAATGTAATGAGAGTTTGGTTGCTAAATTTACCAACACTTTCCCGAGAGGCACTAATCAAAAAAAGAAAAAAAGATGGCAACTGACAAAAGTGAGCAACCGTGAAGTAACCAGTTACCAAGGATTCGGAAAATTGCAGAGATTTGGACTTTGTCTCATTGTTTGAAGTGAAAACATTGATTTGACCTCCATGTTTGGAGATTTACAGTGTACTGAACAATATCAACTCTACAGGCCATGTCTATTAACATTAACATAGATAACAGATCACTTCTTCATACTTTAAGCAGCTGGTTGGCCTTGTTTTTATTTGGATATACTCAGGAGGCGCTACATTGCAAACTGGACCATCTAATCCTAGTATTCACGAATGGAGTAAAGATGATGGCAAGTAAAAAGCCTGCTTACTTTACAACCAGGGTCTGATTAAACTCACCATCATCACTGCAGACACATTCATGATGGCCACGGTGCCTTGCTGACACGAAGCTAACCGCCTCTGTTGCTATGGTTACCACTTCTGAGTAATCCAAGACGAACGACCCTTCACATCTAAAACCAGCCTGGCAAGCATCTGTCAGACAGGGCTCGCCGAACACAGACTTGACAGCGACCAGCATGCGCTCCTCCAGGCTGGATGTGCTCCCGTTAATCCGTTTGACTAGAGTCTTGGATTTCAAGTAGCTGTGGTTGCGATCCGATTGGACGGCAAACAATACATCCGTGTCGGCTGGGTTGACCTCTGACCTCTGGATACTGATAATGTGAACATTCTCAGACTCTGGTTCTCGTACAATGTTAGCCACGGTGTGTTTGAAAATCTCTGCGAATGCGATGAACCTTTCGGAGGCGAGTTCGGTAAATCTTATCACGGCCGAATTCTCCAGCATGTCTAGAGTGACCTCCTGTACCTCCACGTCTACTCTGGCGTACGAGGTGAATTCTCCGTCGCTCACGCTGACGTTGAGAGGGTACGAACCAACGTCCAGGTCGGGATCCGCGATGATCTTACCGCTCTCTCGTTCGATCTGGAAAGCTTGGCTTGTGTCCGTGATGACCGAGTATTCAAGGACGTCATATGGGTCGGAGTCACTGGCAGTAACTCTAGCGATGAATCCACCAGGAAAGGCATTCTGGTACGAAACGATGTTGACCACAAGGGGCGAAGATACGACGGGTGCGTTCTTGGTCTCCACGACGATAATCGTGACGGACACCTGCGAAGATAGAGCTGGCTTTCCGCTATCTGTAGCCATGACGGTGAGGGAGTAAGTCTCTTTGACTTTGCGGTTGAAGGCGATGGTGTTTGTCAGGGCGCCATCGTAGGTGATGTGGAACCCAGACCTATCACCCGACACCATTGAGAAGGTAAAAGGTGGTCCATTTCCTGGACTATCTGCATCGGTAACGTTTAACTGTAACAGCAGAGTGTGAAGCGGTGTATCCTCCTGACAATGAAAAGAAAAACAAATATTATAGTTTTTCAGAATCAGTGAAGGATTTTGGGATTTTTTACCGAGATGAAATTCAATTGAGAGCATCAATAACGCAACAAAATATGTGCCTTCTCATTAAGATCATGATAATGCTGAAACCTTAGGTCTTCATTACCAGAAACTACACGATATGTGTATAATTAATACCACAATCAGGATCTACGACAGATGGAATTACTTCTCAATACTATCTGTCTACTGATGAGAGCTTACCTTCCTGATGATGGTGTAATTGTGGCTGGAGAATCTTGGTGCATTGTCGTTGATATCTAGAACAGATATCTTTACGGTGACTTCCTGAGAGCGGGCCACTTCACCACTGTCGCTGGCTCTGACCACCAGGGAGTAGGAGGAACTCTGTTCTCGGTCCAGCTCAGCAGCCAAGCTGATCAGCCCATTTTTCGAACCAATCGTGAAGAGATTGAAGAGGTCGCCTCGATCGATGGTGTAGGAAACATCGCCGAGGGGACCACTGTCGATGTCTGAGGCCATCACCTGGAAAGCAGAGAAAGTGAGTGTTTGTTAATACCAAGTTATTTCTATTTTGGATCTTGGTGGTCTTGTCATACCAAATAACACAAATGACGGTTCGCAGATTAATCAAGGTACAAGAAAATTTTGAGAGTGCTTTTCATTAAGTAATAAATGACTTCAGTTTTATTTTCAAATCTGATGCAATCCCATTCCTCACAACTCCCCCCCCATTTCTTGTTACCCCCAAGGTATGAACCCACTACGCACCTGAACAACACTATCTCCAACTCTGGCTGCCTCGATGACCTCGCTGTTGTAGATGTCTTGGCTAAAGACTGGAGAGTTGTCGTTCACGTCTGTCACTTGTATGTTCACCATCGTCGTGTCAGACAGAGGGCGCACTCCAGCATCAGAAGCCTTCACCGTCAGATAGTAGGCGTGCTCCTTCTCAAAATCAAGAGCATCTCGGACCCTTATTCCTCCTGGTTCAAGAACAGAGGTGAAGAAAACCAAATATATTATATTGATACCTTCCAGCATTTGCAAGGAGTTATGAACCATGTTGTTATGTCTTAAGATGCTTCACTTTGAAGGCTATAATTTCATTAACATTATAACAGGGCTGCCCTTCTACATCTTCAAAAGGCCAAGCAGATGTCCACTTAATCCTTCACATTAGGGATAGGCAGCATGCAAAATGATAGTGATTCGCCCCTTCATTCACAACATCTCCTGCAAGCCCTCCTCACTACCTCCACCCCACCCCCACCCCCCCCCTCCTGACTTGGACCTACCTACTTTACCCTTTTCATTTGGTAATCTAATGGAAGAGACCACAATGCATAATAATAGTGTTTTGTAGGTTTTTTGAAAATGAAAAATGGCTGCAAAGACTATCACTATTTGACAAAAAAGACTAATCGATATAAACTGAACAGATCCTGAGGCACTTACCTGTAGTACCATCGATTTCAAATTTGCCATGTTCATTGCCGCTATCAATTGTGTAAGTCACCAGAGCGTTAAGGCCTTCATCAGCAGAGAGCGCCCTCACTGTCAAGATCACAGTTTCAACCTCCACATTCTCTGCGATGGTGGCGTTGTACAAGTCGTGTTCAAACATGGGTTCGTTGTCGTTCTCGTCCAGGACGTCTATGATCAGGTTCCCGAGGGTGAAGTGACCGCCCGTCTGCGAGACGTCGCTGACCTTCACCGTCAAGTTGTACTCGCTGCGTACTTCCCGATCCAGGATTCCGTTGAGGGTGACGATGCCTGACTGGCGATCTATCAGGAAGCTGTCTTCCTCGGAGTCGAAAAACGAGAATGCGAACTGTCTGTAGGCGCCTACGACGAAAGAAAACCAGATGGTATAACTTAGAGAAACAAGAAGATGGTAGTAGCGGGTTGTGTGTTTTGCACAGCAAGGTTTGCCACAACAGATATAAACTTGACCACAACATGATATTGTTACTTGTTGCAAAAGAGATCTTTACAGCCTTCAAAAAGTATGTTACTTCGCCAACATGTCAACATTCAGAGACCCACAAAACTTTCGTACATTATTATTGGCATATTACGGCGGAAGGTGTTTTCATGAACTGAATAAAGGGAGTGAGTTAAATGAGCGACACACTGTGATACTCCACAATCGTTAAGGTTCCTGTAAGGTTCATGTAAGGTTCATGTAAGGTTCGTGTCGGCTTTCCATACCTGAATCTCTATCCACGGCTTGAAGTCTCGTCAACAGGGAACCAGTGGTGGTATTCTCACTGACACTGACATTGTAGGTGGACTGGGTGAACATGGGAGGGTTGTCATTCTCGTCCATCACGCTGATAGACAGCAGAGCTGCGTCTCTGAGACCACCTCCGTCACTCGCGAGCACCTCAAAATGATAAAACCGTCGCGACTCGTAGTCAAGAGGGACAGAAGTTTGAAGCATTCCTGAAAAAGGGAGAAACAGTGATGTAGTTTTTTGGAGAGGTTGAGACAAGATGAGAAAAGGAGAGAGAGATAGGAGTGGATGAATGGGATGCCTTGAACATTAATTAGTTAATTAGATAATCAAGCATGTCATTTTATTGGCTTCCAAAGATATGTCTGCCGAACAGTTTATCAATGTTTTTTTACTATGATGTCCGTGCGCTGATCAAAAGAAGATGATTGTTTTCGTTGCGGTTCTTGGAATGGGAGAACTCGTTCAGAGATGTTCACGAAGAGAGCATTTACAATTAAATGACAGTGTGAACACTGTTACCACCTACCCGACTGAGGGTCGATACGGAACATTTCCGACCCGTCCCCCTGCAACGAATATGTGATGAGACCATTCTCGCCCACATCGATGTCAGTTGCTTCGACCTGCAGGATATCAAGACCCTCCTCCTGGTTCTCCATGACTTCATTCTTGTAACTGACCTGCAGAAGTCCCCAAAAATATGAAGATCAAAGAGGTATGAATTTGAGAAGAATAACACAATCTATTTTAAGTGACTATTAGAATTAGATGTTAAAATTATGAAATGTTACAGATAAACAAAACAATAAATTAGTTGTTTGCACATATGTCATATCTAAATGTGGGTAAGCCTAGACTTATGTTCATATCAGTAGCAGCTATGA
Source organism: Apostichopus californicus (assembly GCA_020650975.1). Taxonomy (NCBI): domain Eukaryota; kingdom Metazoa; phylum Echinodermata; class Holothuroidea; order Aspidochirotida; family Stichopodidae; genus Apostichopus; species Apostichopus californicus. The sequence continues at coordinate 82,419 of JAIPMN010001747.1, read as the reverse complement.
GGCTACTGACTGAAGTTGTAACAGATCTTATAAGGATTAATACCAGTTAATGCATTTCTCTGGATGATCGGCTGATCTTCGTCAAAAGCGGAGTGAGACAGAATTTGCACAATTTGCACATTGTGGTTGAAGCTTGTGTCACATGGAAGAAAAAGTAAAATAGTGCCTCCAGTTCCCCAGGCAGCATAGCATGACCCTTGACCATTTCTGGCAATGGGAGTACAGGGATTCATTGTTACCGATAGAAGAAGTTGCTGTCTTACCTGGAGGAATGAGGGTGCGTGAGTGTTGACATCCTCCACCTCTATGATGACTTTGGTATTGTGAGTGAAGACGCCGTCGGAGGCCGTGACATTCAACACAAATCTATCTCGACTCTCCCTGTCTAAGAACTTGGTCACTGCTATATCACCGGTCAGACTGTCCATGAGGAAGTGACCGCAGGGGTCTCCACTGATGATGTAATAGGTCAGATCGGCATTGTGGTCGACGTCACCGTCGTGGGCCTCCACCGTGGTGACTACCGTACCCGTCTCCGCATCCTCTCGGACGGCTGCATTGTATACCGCCCTCATAAAATGCGGAGGGGAGTCGTTGATGTCTACGATGCCGACCTCCACGTGGGTTACGGTGGTGTGCCTGATGTCGTCCCCTACGGCACCGTCCGTGGCCTGTACCTGTATGGTGTAGCTGACAATGGTCTCTCTATCCAGCTGTCCGACGGTGGTAATCGCTCCCGTGTTAGGATGAATCTGGAAGGCCTCCGTCACACGTCCACCATCGTCATCCACAATCTCGTACATGATCGTCTCGTCCGTATCGGCGTCGGATGCCTGCACCTGGATGACCTGTGACCCGATCATGCAATTCTCCTCAATTTTGACCCGATAGTGCTGTTCCTCGAATACGGGAGGGTTGTCGTTGACGTCGGAGATGGTGACCGCTACCTGGTGGAACGAGACCACCGGTGGGTCGTCCCACATCGGTACCGCCTTGACCGTCAGACTGAGCCAGGATGTGATTTCATGATCCAAGGAACTGGTCAGGGACAATTCCCCTTCCCGGCTGATGCTAAACTTGACCGGACTGTTTGTGTGGGCGGTGTTACCTGGTACCAGGGTATACACAAAACTAGTAGCATTTCCATTGATGTGGAATCTGGTCAAAACAGTTCCGACCTCGGTGTCTTCGGAGATGGTCAGACTTTGCAAGTTTGTGGTCGAATCAAAAGACGGCACGGTCTGCTGCGAATGAAGAATTGTGACCTCGACAGGAACGAACCCAGTCATTTCGGGTGAGCCATGGTCGGTAGCTTGCAGGAAGAACTGGCCGAAGAAAGCTGAGAGAAATATGCACAAAAAGTGAATCACAATGAAAATTTCAGGAGCTCTTTGGCAGCAAGGATGAGGAGGGGGCTGTAAACTAAACCTTGCAACTTTCCTGAATGAACTTATTTCCATGTCTTGTCAAGAGCCCAAAAAGCCAATGACTTAATAACTATGAGTAACGACGATGTTCTGTCTCTGCATGATCAATATATATATATGAATATTCATAAAAACAATCAAACACTTGAATGAACCAGCAAATATATAAACTAGTTTAGTTGAAGCCGAACACTGATACAAAAACCAAGTGCAACGGTAGATTGCCGATAACTTCTAGAACACATAGTGTAATGAACAAACTTGGTAAAGGTTAGAGCACAAGTTGACAGTTTTGTGCAAATGTGTGTTAATGCCAGGGTGATCCACAAGAATCCTTTTATCCAAACACCACCCCAACTGTCACCTCTCCTCTCACCCTCACCTTCCATGCCCCTCTTCAGCCATCCCCATTTCATCACAATCATTTATACAGATGAATGATATAAAGTACCAGAACGAAAAATCAACTACAAAGTCCTCAGGAAAAATGAGGAATAACAAGGTATGGAAATTTTAACCTACCTTGTTCAGTTAAGTCTCTTTTAGTGAACACCTCTCCTGTTTGACGGTTGATGTCAAATAATTCCTTTATTTCCAGACTGGTGCCTTCAGAGAAGGTGTAACTGACGAGGGCGTTGCTTCCGTAGTCCTTGTCAATTGCATGCACCTGTAGGAGGCAACCAGATCAAAAACAGTACAAAACATAGAAAATAAGACAATTCACCAGCAAGAAGCTAAACCCCATCAACAAAAAAAAGTGTAGCTAATTCACCCCCCCCCCCTTCTCCCACACAAGGTGTAGTCAATTCTCCTGACATCTTCCACCCCCCACCCACCTTTCTTACATTTGCCACACTCACTATTGAACAATGAAAGAAACTAGTTAAATTGTCATCAATCAAATAGTTACAAAGGCTTTGTGTTTCCTCCCCACTGCTCATGTATACCAAACAAGTGCAAACATATGAATAGCTCCCTCATAACACATCGTGCACTTGCCAGCCCTTCAGCTGTGCTTCGGCCCTGTCCATTTACAACCATGTACCCGTATTTAATACCCATAATACTAACCGTCAATATAGTGGTTCCAGCCAGGGCCCCGGTCTGGATGAATCCTTGGTATTTAGAGAGCTCAAACTGAGGCGCGTAGCTGTTCCTGTCTTTGAGGTTGAGGTTGACGTTGGTGTAACCGGTCCTCCCTCCTCCGTCCGTGGCCAGGATGGGTATCTGGAACACCCTACTCCGGAGAACATCTTGGTCTATCACCAACCGGCTTTTAATTTCACCTGAACGTCAGGAATGAAAAGGAACAGAGATAAGAATCTCACAAGAAGAAAGACCAACCAGATAAAAGTCACTTGAAGGTAAGGAAAGGGTTCATTACTCATCTCTTCTGAGGGAGATGCAATACTTCAAAGGGTTCATACTCAACACTGCACTAAATGCTTTTGTCAGGAAAATCTGTACATTTTATTTTCAGCATTTTGTTTGTAGTTTATCTAATTATTTACAAAGAACTGTGGAAAGTCCTTTTTCTTTATATTAAAAGTGTTTTTTTTCTCTTCATCATGCAACACAGAATTAAACCTTAATGGAGCTAGGCTGAATCCTCAATGGAACAGTTGACCTATCTATACAAGTAAAACATATACCAATACTCTTGACAAACAAGCATACCTGTATCCCTGTCAATCTCAAACAAGCTACGAGCGAGATCGCTGAGAATCGAATAGACAATCTCTCCAAAGATGCCCTCGTCCTCGTCGACAGCCTCCACTTGATAAACACTCGATCCGTTTGTTTCGTTCTCGGCAAAGAAGATGTTGTAGTTTGGGAACATGAACGAAGGTGCGTGCTTGTTGATCGGGGTCACTCTCACAGTCACCATGGTTGAGCTGGTAAAGACTTGGTCTGTGGCTGCTACGGTGAGGTCATAGAAGCTGCTGAGTTCCGGTTCGCGAGTTGATGAAAGAGATATCACTCCTATACCAGAAGAGAAAAACAAACACACCATTGAATGTTGGAACTTGAAAAATATCATCAATGTTAGAGATCAGTGATTTCCAGATTAAGAAAACAAATATTCATGTTTAAAATTGTGTCATTGCAGTTTTCTTGGACTCAATGCACTTTTTTACTTTTTGTGTAAAGTATGTATTCCATGCAAAAACCTTGCAATCTAAGAAAAGACTGTTCATTAAATACACTTGTTTTTTCTTATCGAAGATGTTCAGAATGAAGAGACATATCAATGACTTTGGGTTAATTGGATTCTTGACTGGATAACTCACCTGAACCACTGTTTATAGAGAAAGCCATGTCATCATTGCCAGAAACGATAGAATACACCAAGATGCCCTCATCGACCTTGTCGGGGTCCACTGCCGATACCTTGCCCACGAAGCTGCCTCTTCTGGCACCCTCGCTAACAGTGCATTGATAGACCCTTGGCAGGAATGACGGAGGGTTGTCGTTCATGTCCGTCACTCTCAGGCTGACCAGGGTGACTCCCTTCAGGGGCGGCACGCCATTATCCGACGCCACCACTGTGAAGTTGAAGGAATCTGCGGTCTCGTGATCTAACTGTTTGAGGGTAAAGAGGATCCCGCTGCTGGCATCCACTCTGAACAACGAAGAGACTTCGTCGGAATCGGTCTCCAAGCTGTAACGGATCTTGTTGAAGGCATCCGAATCCTGATCCGAGGCCGAGAGTTGGAGGACCGTGGAACTGACGGGGAAACCCTCCGAGAGGACCTTGTGGTAGACCTGCATGGGGAAGCGAGGTGCCATGTCGTTGACATCCTCGACGGCGATGTCCACCATGACAGATGAAGACACACCCGTGAGGGTATCGCTGGCCTGGACCGTCAGGGTGTATCGGTTCTGTGTCTCATAGTCCAGCGACCCTGTGACCGTGATCACACCTGTTAAAACACGAAGAGTCAACAAAAATAAAAGGTGTTTCTACCGGCTAAGTAAATCTCCTCTAACAACCAGAACAGGTCAAAGTTTAATCTTTAAAGGTACTTCAAGCAGTAGTCAACAAATGGCATTTGAAGACACAATAAACAGTGAATGCACTTTATGACAGAGCTATGGACAGGCTGTAAGGTTTCTTCAATAGTTTGTATTGAACGTTTAACGAAAATTCCACAAAATATATTTTAAAAACATGAAAATTAGGTTAAAAATCCAATAATTTGAAATTAAATCCACCCCAATTAGTGACAATTGTATTTGTTTTCTCTTTCAACAAAGCTTTCCCACGTATCAACGATATGGTGATTTTTCCTGCATGATTGATATTTAACTTTTAAGATCATTTCGGTGAGAAAACAGCCAACTCCCTCGATTTTGGCAGGTCAACAAATATGAACACAACACACTGTAATATCTTGTCTGAACTTTTCATTTTTAAAATTTTTAAAATACAAAATTTAGTGGAAATGTTATCAATCTCACCAGTAAGAGGGGTGATGTCAAAATGTTTGTAAGGATTGCCGTTGCTGACACTGTAGATGAGTTTTCGGCCGCTGGGACTGATGGCTTCGATCTGGACCACGGATGAAAAGAGCTGAATATCCTCTGCGATGGAGGCACTGTAGTACTGCTCCCTGAAGACAGGCATAGCTTTATTCCGGACAATGATCGGGACCTCCACGATTGAACTTCTTCTTTCTTTCCCTGAAGAGGCAAAATGAAACCCTAATTGTCAGAAATGTTTGAAATTAATTATACCATATCATACACACATACATATATGTGTACATATGCAAATATATACATATGTAGACACACAGATATGTAATTGTGTAACTTTTGGGGAAAAACAGCTTGTTTGCCAGATAGGGCAAAAACTGCAGCCCTACCGAGTTACCCGTTTTGACTAGATGAGCACCTCTCTTTCCCCCCTACAGATATGCTTTTGTGTCCTGGATAAGAACCTAGTGACTCACCTTTATCGCTGGCTTGGACCAAGAGTGTGAAGTTGCGATTTTCTACGTCGAGTCCCATCACGTTTTGAACTCTAATATCACCAAAGACAGGGTCTATATCAAAGTACCCCTCTGCTCCACCCATGAGGGTGTACTCCACCTCACCGTTGCTACCATCATCTGCATCCAGAGCAAGAACCTTTTAAAAGAGAAAGGAAAGTTATTCCAATACATTCAATATGATTCAAATGTGAACAAACATCGGTGAGGAAACTTATGAAGAAAGAGAACTGTGTATGAAATACAGTATGAGTGCTGAAAATTACATAAATTGTAAACTTACAACTAACAGGAATGTTACAACTAACAGGTATGGGCAGAGATCTGAGTGATATGTGGTTTTTGTGAATGTATTGTCCACAGAGTGTAGCATTCTCAAGTTGCTAAAAGTTTCTAAAAATGCTCAACATAACTTTTTCTTCCTCAGATGTGGGAGGATGGGAGAGGTGGGGCATGGATGGGAGGTGGGTCAGGGATTGTGAGCTTCACCATGAACCATAGATATTTAAAAGAAAGTGGAAGTAAAAAAAATACACAATTTTTGTAAAATGAGAAAAAAAAATCTACGCGATATGTGAAGGAAATAGATATGAAATAGATACTTACAGTTCTAACAATTTCTCCAACTCGAGCATCGACTTGAACGATTGCGTTGTATTCGTGGTGCACAAAGACAGGACTGTTGTCATTGATGTCGGTGACCTCCACAAAGACCACGGTACGGGCTATTCTCGGCGGTCGGCGGTCGTCTCGAGCCTCCACCACCAGCATGTACTGGTCCTTCGTCTCTCGATCCAGAGGGATCCCGGTCGTTCTGAGAGAGCCCGACCTTGCATTGATACTAAAGCAGTCTGTTGGATTGAGAATGGTGTAAGCTACCGGTTCATTCAATCCGGTGCCGACCACTGCAACCTGGGCGATGTAGGTGATCCCTGTGCTGTTCTCGACCACGGTGGCATCCGTCTGATTGGAGCGGAACTGGAGGTCCGAGGAGGCCGTCTGCTTGGTGATGATGCGAACTTGGGTCTGGCTGGTGTGAAGTCCATCGGACACTTCTACCTGTAGATGATACCGTCCTTCTATCCTCTGCGGCTCCGCAACGAGGATCTCTCCGGTGGTCGGCTTGATCTTGAAGTGACTCCCGGCATTTCCTGCCCGGATGGAGTAGTAGAGGTTTGAGAGACTGACCGAGTCGGGATCCGTAACCACCACCTGACTGACCAAGACATCCTCGAAGGTCGGCAGCAGCAGGGACGCCTCGTAATCCTCTTCGACAAAGACAGGAGGAGAGTCGTTGATATCTTGGACGGTCACTTTAACGAGAGCGGGGTTGCGGGCGCTGAGAATCTGGGATCCGGAATCGTGGACAGTCACGTGGAATTCAAAAGTAGGGTGTGTCTCGTGGTCGAGGCTCATGAGCGACCTTATGGCGCCGGTGTTCTCATCGATGACAAAGTACTGCGCTGCGTCTTCCTCCACGATAGAATAGACCAGACGAGCGTTCTGGTCAAAGTCCAGATCTATCGCACCGACCACAAGATGATGATTGTCCTCATCCGACACGACCGTGTTCATGGGTGAGGACTCTGTTATGGTGCCCTCGTACACCTCTTGGATGAAGAGCGGAGCGTTGTCATTCACGTCCAGGACATGGATGATCAGGTGGGCCAAGGCGCTGCCCCCTACCATGTTGACTGCTTGGATGGTGAGGTTGTACACCTCGACCATCTCAAAATCCAAAGGCAACTTGGAGAGTACCACCCCTGAGCTACTGTCAATCTCGAAATGGTCCCGCTCGTTGCCGCCGGCGATATCGAAGAAAACCGAGGATTTGCTGATGACGTCCGGATGGAGAACAAACTGACCCGGAGATAGATTCTCCTCCAATTCGGTGATGAACTCATCTTGGACGAATCTGGGTGGAGCAGAGTTTGAGAGCACCACTGTGATGTTCACTGTAGCAGTGTTACTCAGTGAAGGAGTACCATGATCCATGACTTGTACCCTGAGTGAGTACTTTGCTTGATCCTCGATATTTAACTCTCTTGTGGTCATAATGTTTCCTAGCACAGGATCCATGTGGAAAGCATCCTCTTTGTTACCTGTAAATGATAACATATTGAGAAACATTACGAAATGTTCGTTACTGACAAAATGTAAAGCACCATTTTGAAATGATTGATATACCCCCATTCCCCCCTCCCCCACAAATGATATTCCATACTTAACATCCCATAACAATGCACTTCATTAATTTGATTCAGCAGGGTGTCAATTTAACAAAACAAAGTAAAATTTGAATACATTTTTCGGAAAGTTTTTCTAATCTGTGTACAAGTAATACTGATTTTAAAAATATGTCTGGGAGAAAAAAATTGATCAAAGCAGTATCAAATTCATCGTTCACCTACTCATTAACTGGTTTAGAAAATCAAAGAAATGTGTAAATTTCTTTTGAATTATAAATGGTACAACATTTTTTACCCATTTGATTAATGAGATGGTTTGGCTAGCTTGGCAAGAGGCAATTTGCTCCAGCTGTTAAAAAGGCATCATTTTTCATTCATGATTGATGGTAGAATGATTTTCTTTGAAATTCAAACGAGATGTGAAATCTCATCATCAGAAGCAGTTGTTGTTACTGTCAGCGTGAACTGAATTTGTAAGGGCAAAAATGACCACATGTTTGTAACAGGTTAAAACAGGCTGTATGTATGAAATTGTATATTTCGTTTCATCCTAGAGTGATTTGTCTCATTCAGCCTCTGAAGAAGATCCTGCTAGGATCAAAACATCAGGCCCACTTACTTTATAACATTTATATTACTATTTGGGTATTGCACACATTGTCCGTGGTACCTCACCTTATAATATGAGCCAAATTTTATCCACTTTTCCAAGAAGAAAATAGCAAATGTTCAGGCATAAATTCACAGCAGATGCTGAATGACTACAGCCACACTTCAAACCATTTATCGCAAACAGAATTTCTAAATCCCTTAGATTTAAACTGTTGGACCAACTCGAGGAAGAGGTGGTTCACTTTGACCAAAATATATACCATCTTCCGTAAATGAAAACAAGAAAACAAAAGGAATCTACTAATTTCCCTTTGGGTTCAATAATAGTTACAAAGAACAAAATTTATCTCACTTCTTGATTCATCTTTGACCGTAACTTACAACTACAAAGGATTCATTTCTTGGGAGGGTAATTAAAAGAGTTAATGTTGTTTTGTACATGCCGATTACATTTTTCCATTCCTCACAATCACATAGAAAAGCGTACTGACGGACAAATACATAATCAAGCTTTTTCAGTCGAAATAAAACATGACAAAGGTGAACAATGAATCTAATTATGTTTCTCGACTGAAATGAGTTTTCTTTTCTTGAAAGCTTGCTACTTTTTGCAAATTCAACGACCTGTAAGATGTTTTCAAATTGCAGTATATATCCCAGATAGCACAATGCTGCCCACATTCTCTCGTGGGTTAACTATAAACAGACGATGGTTAGTAATAAATAGTCAAATATGATGCCAAACGACAAACAAGCAAATTTATATGACAAAAAAAAACAAATTGTGAGAAACAAGAAGCCACAATTTTGTTAGAAACTAACAAAGACTCTACTGTATGTAGTGATTCATAGTCGCAATGGTTGAATCATTCATTTTAAATATTATTTCTACGACCGCAAAGGTCACAGACGGGAACACTTCCTAGAAACGACAACAAAAGCAAATGAAAAGAACAAAGACAAACGTGGAGGACAGACTTTTGTATCCTCATCTGAAGTTTTTCGCAGAGATGGTGATAATGATGCTGGACAATAATCCAATCATTTACTTTAATCAGGTCTTATTTCTGCCATTGCAGTCAAGTGTTTCTATTACAGAATAATTCTGTTTCTGGTGCACAGCAACTTTATCAATCCTTTCAAGACGCATTCATGAGGTACAATGATATTTCTCTGTATTAACCTAATATAGCAACCTGCATGTATTGATGTGTGGGATGAACTTGGCTGACTTCCTGAGATGAGTACTCTCTTTAAGTTTCACATTCAAATACCAAATGAGATAAGACATACAGCTGATTACTTGCCAGGATGAAGGTAAAGGTCAGAAGCATTCGCTCCTCTCCCATGTCCTCCCTCCCCCCTCCTCCCCCCCCCAACCACAACAGCTTTGTAAGGAACCCATCACATTTAAATTATGTCAAGTTTGATAGCAAATGTGATACTGATGGATTTGAATCTATTCAAACTTGCTGTGGACCACTATCGTACACCCCCACCATCACCCACCACCACTACCCCCCATAAACACTTTTCCTTCCTCAATTCAGCCTGGAGGAAATTTCTATCAACCAGGTAAGCCTTCAGCAGCAACCTAATACACACAGAAAATGTCATATTATCTTTCGACTCTCTGAGCAGTGAGATAACGAGGTAAGCCGAGAATTCTTCTTCTAATCTTGTCTGAGGATGCTACTTAATGTTTTTGGAGATGGGGAACAAAACACCGAGGTGAGTTCACGTAATGATTTTTTTTAGTGAGAAGCAAATGATGTATCTAAAAAGAAGCAAAAAAACAAGGCCACACAAATGAAGAACAAACTGTCTGCCCCAAACCTGATAATCTGCCGGGAGATGACACTGTCAAAAGAAAGTTGGATTGAATATCATGGATAATAACTCCTTGCGATAAATATAAATTATACAGAAAAATCTTCATCTTCTGCGACCAAAAAGATTGGGGAGTGGGGGTGGGGAGGAGGAGGAATTCTCTCTGAAAGCCCTGCAATGTACCTCCTCCATTGGATAATAAACTCTAGTTATCACTTCAGACAGCCAGCGTCAACCACCGAAAGAGAGAGTATCTCATCTCGCCTCGTGGCCGAGAATCGATCATGGATTTAATAGCTACTCAGATTCTCTCCTTTGGCCTAACTTTTCTTTATATTATTTCTCCACACCCCAATAGACTCATCAAACCCTCTGGTCGTGGCGATTAAAGGCAGATAAAAATCAGGTTAACTACATCTTCATGTCTTCTAAGAGTATCAGGGAACTTAAATTACTCAAATGTAGCTTTAATCAATTACCTTCTCAGAGAAAAATTCACAGATCGAGGCCAATCGATGATAGGGGTTTCCTCTTAAACTGTTTACGCTTAAAAACCTTTACATAATCATAATCATGCGTAATGTATCGTTCTCTCACCTGAAAGGATGGAATATTCCAACTCTGCGTTCACGTCCTTGTCGTTGTCGTAGCCCTGGACGTGTACCACGACAGTCCCCGTCTCTGCGGTTTCGAACACCTGGCCCTCGTAATGGTCAGCTCCAAAGTACGGCATGTGATCGTTGAAATCCAGGACGGTCACCACCACCGTGGTGAAGCTGTGGAAACTGATGTGGCCCACGTCTCGAACCTTGACCGTCAAGATGTGCTGTCTTATACCCTCGTGGTCCAGCGAGTTACGGACGTAAATTTCACCCGTGTCAGAGTTGATCTTGAACCTCGATTTACTGTCGGGGTGAGCGGTGGAACTGATGGAGTAGAAGAGTCGGCTGGTCACATCCCTGTCCGACACGCCTAGCTGGATGATTCTCTTGCCAGATCCGATATTCTCTGGCACCGAGACTTCGTACTGATCGTGGCCAAAGACGGGAGCAAACTCGTTGGCATCCAGGACTTCTAGATGCAACTGTGAAGATTAAGATTTGAAAGAAATGTAAAGAAACCTGTAAAAATACCAGTTTTTATTTTTTTAAATGTGTTCCTCTATTTTCTTCCATAGGCAAAGAAAACATCGATCAAATGTATTACTGAAGATCGTAGACCTTGAGCCAAAAAATGTAAATGATAATCATGCTATAATGCAACTTGACCTTTGACCTGTATGTCCCAGATATCTTCCACGAAAGCAAACATTGTACATGTCATTATAATCATTCCTCATATCAATTATGAATACACATAAAATGAAACCAACATTCTACAAATGCAGGCCCATTGCTGAGGAAGATAAGCAATTGATGCTGTGTTGTTGTTATTCAAAGAAGGTAGCCTTGAGGTGTGTAAAATATGAAAATTTATGCATTTGCTTCCGTAAATGACACTTTGATTGTGGTGTAATGAATTAAACATGGCATCATTTTTTCTTTTATGCTTTATGCTATGTGAAGAAGGAGCTTAAGCTAATGAGGAAAAATCTAAGAAGCCATTGCATCAAACCAAACAATGAAGACTTTTTGAAGAAAATTCTTATCCTTTGACCCAATCCTGACTCAAGAAATATTTGAAAAAATAATCTGAAAATTATCCAAAAACGGTCCAAATAAATAACCCTGATTTAGAAGAGCACACTGCAGAACAATGAACACAAATTGAATGTAAACAATTGCCTTCCTAAAAAAATGAGATTTTTTATGCTCTCATTGCAAAGCAGTGGCATAACCAAGATGAAGGAGAAGACAGAGCGGACCGAAATCATGGTGTAACCAGAAGACCCTCCCTGCTCCCCTGCTCCCCTAGGTAATTTTACAATCATCAGCTAATTAGAATAAACCACATGGACTTGGGTTTGATTGAGTATTCAAATGTAACCTCCAAATGTTACACAATGAAAATAATGTGCACAATGAATATAATGCGCATTAATTCTATTAATTAATTCTATTAATTAATTCTATTAATTAATCCTTGAGGCACCGCTCTCAGCAGGATACACTTACGATGGAAGAGGCAGTATTGAATCCGTCTGACGCTGTGATTTCAAGGTCATAGGTCGTCCGGGTCTCAGCGTCTAACGGTTTGGCCACGAATATGGCTGACTGTTGGTTGGTGAATGCAGCATCATGATTGCCACCTGAACAGAGCACAGAAATGACGGAGGGAAAGAAAATTTTTAAACTTGATTCAATTTCGCCTAGAAATCTGTTTGGAATACGACAAATATTTTGTAGTTCACTACATATGAAATGAAACGACACAAATCAGACAAAAATTACATTAAAAAAAAAGGAGATTTAACATTTATACATTGAATAAAAAAGAAGAAGTTATAACATTAATTTTTTTTTTTATACAAAGTTGTAAAAAGAAGTGCAAAACACAAAATAGGGGCAATTGGACAAATTTCCATCCTTCTTCTTCCACCCATGGTGGGCCCACCCCTCTTTTTGTGCTTACCCCTCCCTCTCTGTACCAATGTCTATCAGCATTCAACCATCTTCTGTACTGATATACCTAACAAGCCACACTTCAGTGAATAGCTGCCCAATATACCATGACTACATATGCAGAGACTGAGACCCACAGATTTTACAAAAGAGCTTCTCTCCGAAAAGAGATAAAGGACTTGATTCCATTCTAATTTTACTCCTTCATCCTCTAACCCAATAAAGTCATTACAGAGCGCTTACTGGCGACTGTTCCCCCGACTTGTATTACCAACCTAGGGCTAAAAATTCAAATCTGATCTTTCCATTTTATGATAAAACTAGGCTGCTTTTGGATGCTCAGAAATGCACAGCTTATATATTTTTCTGAGGTATTTCTGGAGGGAAGTAATCTAATAAAGAGAGGAATGTGATTAGCTAGATCGTGATCAGATAACTTTAAAGAAGATATCTATCCCTTGGAAGGTTAAGTCCAGTCACTCTAAAGGTCTTTAATCTTCTCTGTATAATTAACTTAAACAGAGTATGTCAATAAGAAGATTTGTATCAAAAGATCAGACTGTTTAAAATTTAAAAATGTTACCAGTGTGGTGGGGGGGGGGGAGGAGTGGGGGGTGAACGATAAGCATCGAATTCAGTTACTGTCAGACTATTTTGATCAATTCTGCAGAGTATATGTCAAAGCTAATCCTATCAGGTGTCTGATACTCATACTTATCATCTGGAGGTCATTTTTTGCCTTTAAAAAGTTATTAAAACCTAAAGGATTTCTACGAATTTTAAAACTCAAGCAATAAGAGGCATGACTTATGTTTCATACCAAAATTCACTGAAAATACTGCCTTCGTCATACTTATGTCACTTATGTCACAACATTTGCTTCCCAAAAGCGTTGCAAATCATAGTAATATTTGTTTATATATATATCATATAAATATGTTTTTTCCTGGAAACATGCAGCACTACTTTTAAGTTGAAATTGCTTACCTAAACTTTCTCAAACCTGCACAATGCATTTTTTCCCCATAATTTGTAGATTAAAGGGGCAACTATGAGGGTAAAGCTACCCCATTTTTTGAGAGTATTGTGTGTAATTTAACAAAAAACAATGTTTCCTATGCTTGTGCTTTACTTCTAGATCGACCAGGAGCTTTAAAGCAGGAGTCAGGGTACGACTCTGCTTCGAGAATCTGTTTAAAGTTAAGCAGACATACACAGCATAAAATAGTCACATATTCTTCATCCCATTGCAACAATTTTTTTAAAAATCATCAGTAAAAAAAACAACTAGAATCAGTAGAACCGTACATTGCAACTGTTAATATTTGTTGGCCACTGGCAATTCAAAACATCATATCAAAGTTCTGAAGTGAATTGAAGGACACCCCCACCCACTGATGTTTTGCTTCTTAGATTTTTGGAGAGAAAAAAAATGCAGAAAATAGCCATGTCATTGCAAATTGGCCATCAAGTCCAGCTTTCTGCTTATGCATGTTTCCCTGTTAAATTTTTGACCATCGAAAGGAGGAAAAATGAGAAAATGGCTACACTGTCGTTTCGTGCTCTTACCTGTGATGGTGTAGATGACATCATTCGGGTTACTGTCGGAATCAAACGCAAAGACTGTGGTGACAAACGTCCCCGGGGCGACGTTCTCGTATAACGGATCGGAAAAGAACTCGTCAAATACTGGTGCCAGGCTGGATGGCTGGATCGGGTCGATCACAGTCAACAGGAGGGTTAGTCTTGATTTTTCTTGGATGGGGCCGTTGTCAAATGCATCAATCTGGGAGACGAGAGGAGAGCGAGAAAATAATATGGAAGGATTGTTACCAGAGATATTGACAGAAGGAAACTAGCTGTGAGGATTGCAAAATCACATTTGAGAATTACTATGAATAGTAAATTCTTTCCGCATTGTAAGAGTTAAAAGACATGCATAGGAGGGGGCAGGAGGGGGAAAGACATGCATGTGGGGGGGAGGGGAGGGGGAAGCATAGGTATCACTTGTTGTCATGACAATCAGCAACTTGTACTGTAAACAGCTGTCCATGGATATCCTCACAGAATGCTTCAGCCTAGGGAATTTACATTGATGATTGAAAGAAACCAATCTGTTTGAGTCAATTTCTGAGAGACACATTGGATGGCCTTAGAACTAGGTCAACATGTCAAACGATAGTCACATTGAATGATGCTAAGACCATGATTTAGAAGACAAAAAAAAATTCATGTAAATCTTGAGAAGAGATTGCTTAAATCTACGCAATATTTGCAGTTGCTGTTTTTGCTCTCAATTGTTTACAGCATTGGTAGATTATGACACAATACTCAAGAAGGGTTCAGTGGTGAAAGGTATAACAGGATCCCTTATGAGATACAGTGCATAGCAGCAAGTGTAATAAACACTGTTGGAATCAACACAAAGAAGTGGTAGTAACTTGTTCAGAATTTTCTCATATGAGTAAAACAAATCGTGAGTTTGATGTAACCAAAAGTGATCACTTCATATCATGATATGTAAAAAGTGGCTGGGCAGTAGCTGATACAGCACATATGAAACAGTGAGAGGTCCAAATCTTCATCGTGCTGTAAGTAGGGTGGGTCAAACAACGAAATACAGGTCTATCCCTCGGATCGTAATAAAAACTTTGAAGTAATCATTTTCACTTGTTTATGTTTTAGGTTAAACGTATTGTTTACTGTGAAAGGCGAGCGAAACAAATCTGCACAAAGTCATTAGGGTTGTTTTTTCCAATCATTCGATACTTGTACACAGGAAGGGAAATCATTTGCAAATAAATTTCTGGGTTTTTCTTGCTCTACAGCCAAGCTTTTGGCATCCCACCGTTAATAATTGATCTGAAAGGTAATAAACAGATACTAAACCAACCCACACACCTGTCCAGCAGAAAATATACATAAATTGTAGGTCAGTTTTATACCAGTTTTGGTGGATTTGGCATATAATCTATTCCAGAATAAAAATGGAGGAAACAAACAAAATACTTAAATTTCTACCACCGTTTTGCAGTTGATGCTCCCTGGCTTTAAATCTATCAAAACGACAGTTATACAGGATATTATTTAAGTTTAACAGGACGGTCTGATAAAACTACCGACAGAAGGGTGCTCCCATTTCTTTCTCCGCAAAAAAGGTAGGTCAAAGTAAGAGTGGTCAGAAAAGTTGGGAGTATTTGGCTCTTATGAGACCAAAATCATGAATCAGAAGATCTCCAAAACATTAAACAAAGGAAAGAGTGGAGAAAAGGGTAGGCAGGTTCTGGCAGAGTTTAATTTTATAAAATTTTGTAGAGCATTAGATAAACTAGAAGTGAAATTATATTAGGCTGTGAAGTCTAGCCAAACTAAATTAGTATAAATTAATCCCCCCCCCCCTTTTTTGGCACTCTCCATTTATCCCATACTTTCCGGGCCCTCTCCATATTTTCCTGGCCCCCCCCTCCCCAATAGATCCTCGTCTCTGTGGGTGTAACCACCCCTGATTGCAATCAAACAAGCAAGACAGGTAAAAGAGACGGGATTATTAGAAGCAAATTAATTCCTTCTCTGTTTAATATCTCACCATTAAAGTGAAGGACTCCCCTTCCACCAGCGACTTGCTGCATTTGACTTCCCCAGTCTGGGCATCCACCCCAAACCTGGTCTGCCTCTCCTGTCCCGTAGGGATCACATAGCTGACAGTGGCGTTCTCTCCCTCGTCATCATCGTAGGCAAACACCCGGAGGATGGTGTGTTGCTCGTCTTCGACTAGTTCTACCGGACGCACTGGCACCTTCCCATAGTTCATCTGGTGGAAGACGGGAGCGTTGTCATTTACGTCCAGTATTTCAATGATGACGTTAGCGGTTGACGTGTGAGCAGGATCACCATTGTCAGAGACATCCACCTGGATAGAGGGGGAAAAATGAAGCTTTTTTTACGATACGAAACAAGAACATGATGACAGTTCCACATGTTATTCCAGATCTGTACTGGTGCTGAACTTGTACACTTTTGCTGCCATTAGTCTCTCTTCTTTCGTTCTCATCAGACGATGAATGATGTTATATCTGTGTATAAACTTAAAGGAGACTTTTGTCTTCCAAATTGTTTTCCCAAACCAAATCTGACACTCCCACTTTGATTAAACAGAGGTTTTCAACCAAAGCATATCACAAGATGACTTTTCTATGGCAGAAAAATTCTACTAAAACTGGTACAACTTTGTACCCTGGTAACTCGACGCTATAAAGTTGGTGAATCTAGCGACAATCTAGCGACAATTTATGACGCTGAATGGTTTAATTGGTACTAGTGAAACTTGGCAAGTGACTCATTTGTCTTATCATACCCTATAGAATTGACAACCAATGCTGCCATAACTGCTTAAATGATCCCCTAAAATAAATAAATAGTAAAAATTAATAAAATGTATATAATTAATATTATGTATAAAATTAATAAATAGTTCAAAGTGTCATGCTATTTTCATTTGTTGTATTTATCTCAGTATTAAACTAGATGCTACAAATTTTAGACTTTACATTAATGAATTTTTTTTTTTATCTTCACATCTTAAAAACCATACATGTCTGTTACTTTACACATTTGCCACTAGGACCTGTCGGCTACAATATTGTCATACCCCTAAACCTAATTCATCCCTGATAAACTACACAAACTACTACAAATTATAAGATCACCCTTGATGATAGGTCAAATCCCTCCTTCTGGTGTCCTTTGGTCCATCCCTGTCCCACTCCACCCTCAGGCGCCATTTTAGGTACCATCCCACAATGCAATAGCTTTCAACGCATTTAAACATGTTCCATTAAGAGAGTTCCTTTGGGCTACATCCATTGAGTAATATATTTGTATCAAATACCATGGTAACACTTGTGTTGGGTATTATCCAAAAATTCAAAGATCCTGAAGATAACATTTTTAGGGAGAGGGTATAAAGGGGGGGGGGTGGGAGATGGAGAATGGAACCAGAGGAAGGATGTGTTCTCCACCAAACAAACACAAAAATCATGATTTTGATGTACCTTTGTAATTTATACAAAAGAAAAACCTTGGAATATTATGTTATTCATGAGGAATTTCAGGAATACTGAAAATTATTAATGAATGAAAATTATTTATTAATTTCTTTTGAACATAGGACAGGCAGAAGGGAATGAGTCCCCCCCCCCCCCCTCTCCATTTTATTCTTATTTGGGAGAAGCTGTATAGCCTGCATAAAACATGCAAAATTACTTGGTTTCTAGAACTTTAGCATCTTTTTTGTATTTCACTTTCAAGTCCTAGAACATTGTATGATCTGAATATGCTGTGACTTTCTTTTGTTCCTTGTAGGGGGAAGGAGACTTTTCCTTTGGGGGGGAGGGGGTGGGAAGCAGAGGGAGAGGGTAAACTGTATTAAACAGAAAAAGATTAAAGGTCTTCTAGAACCTATTATCAATCTCATTACACCTCAAAGACAGTCAGTGTTTACTGTCAGTTATTTCTTTTAATTCCCGTACATGTCCCTAAGTACTGGATTAACCAGTTTCGAATGAATCGGTATTTGCACTATCATCAAATCTTGTAACGGTAAAAGCCGGCCAGGAAGTACATAGGACCTTAAAATAAATTTTCGTTGATGAAAGTCTAGCTGAATGTCTGAATTAGCGCATAAATAATACGGCTTGATAATTTTCATTGACCCAGAGAAACCATTTCTGTATTTAAACTGTCAGTTTATGGTAGATTAAATCAATCTGGAATAAAAATAGGATTATAATATCTCAGCAAGCACAGACAATTAGCACTACCACAAACATATGAATCCTGATGCTGTACTGCACGCAGTATAAAGACGTACATCTACCGCAAAATCATACCCAATCTCCTCTCATAAATTTCTCAAGTATTAAACCACAAGCCTATTTATATATTTTCAATTCACATTTTGTCACCCCCCCCCCCCAACACTATTGTGGTTGGCCAGACAGATTTATTCTGACACCTTTCATGCAAGTATTTGACTTTCTTTTCTTCTGAGGGGGGGGGGGTGGGGGGGGGGG
>JAIPMN010001747.1:48472-63724 GCA_020650975.1 Apostichopus californicus | reverse complement strand
GGGGGGGGGGGGGGGGGGGGGGGGGGGTTTATATACCTTTCCTCTATATTTCCTTCTTTTGCAGCGTGAAAAGGTTATATCAACATGATCAAGTTCTCCATCCCTTGAATGTCCTTTTCATCTAAATTTCTGAGGTCTACCTTTTTAATCTCTCCTTCTTTTGACATGTTTCAATAAGTGAGGTTAATCCTGCCACTTTATAAAGACAGAGGGCAAACAGCTAGTCACTTGCTTTGAAAGAGCTGAGATCAGAAGCTAATGGCCTTCCAGGCACTCCTACAGAAGAGGTAGACACAGCTATAAGGGGTCTCTGACCTCTTAGATTAAGTGTTGTTGGTCAACACCTGTTTTATCAGCAACTCACATCGATTGCAATTAATATCCCTGGTGTATCTAAAAATATCGCACGACAAAGAGAGCAGAGTTAAGATGCCAATTATGATTTCATATCGATCCTTTCATAACAGTTTTTGCTCCGTCTTTCTCAAAAAAATCAGTGATGAAAATTGGCATTATGATAATGTCATTTTTTGTGTTAATATTAAGTCTACATGGCCTTAGGGGCTAAACATTCCAGTGTCACCTAATGGCCCAGACCTCTCATATCTCATCAAGCCAAGTTTGATATCCAGCGAACTGACACCACTTCTTCTTCTCCCTTATATAACATTCCATGTTGACCTAGTTCTCTGCATATTTGCTCTTATTGTAAGGGACGGTAAATTAAAGTTTGTAACACAAAGGTAACTGCACCGAGTCTCAATTCTTCAATTTATACTAAACCTAAAGTAAGCTAACCATTTACAAACCTTTACTGCACGTTATGAGTACCATTTTTGTTTGGTTTGAAACGTCACCCAAGACAGACCACTGCAGAGAAACCAAACCTTAATGTAAAACAACCTGATCCACTGTGACCCTCTATCTCCCCCCCCCCACCACCCCCCACCCGGCCCTTTCAATGGGACTGTTACAATGATGGTGGTGATTTATCTATTAATTAAGGCAGTATATCACAAATCTATTGAAAACGACAGATACATGGTTTGAGCCAAAAAGGCTGGTATTCCATACCCACTCTCCTGGGTTAACTGGCACAAATCTAGTCTTGTGTAATCAATGTTTGTCAATGGCTTTCAAAAAATTGGGCCAAGTATAACCATTTGACGAGGCTGTTATTGACTTACCCTCTTTACATATGGAACTTTGCGGGTACTTGACACATTGAATGGGGGACATTCCTATCTTTTTTTTTATATTTCTGGTTTTATTTTATTTATACTTCTCGCAAGAAAAGAGAAATCTGATGTGATATACTAACATCAAAGAAATGTCTAAAAACCAGAATATATTACAAGCATTTTAGAGCTGTTTACTTTGGAAGAAAAGAAAGAAGAGAAGAAAAGAAAAGAAACGAGGAAATTATTTCCGAGTTTAGATAAGGAATTGAAGGGAATGGATTGTGTTTGATCAAAACCTTGATGTTAAAATGTTGAAACTGTGTTTTGGCCTTCCACTCCTTCACGATGGTACAACCAACCCAAACCAGGAATGAAAAATAAATTTCAGCCTTTTCATTTCAACGACAAGATCTTTGGATCCATAAATGAGTAAAAATATCAGCAGTGTTTTTCATTAAGTTAAATGTGTAAAACAATCTATAATGTTTCTGGAATATTTCCACTGAATACGAAACTAACAATCTTCTTCACATCTTCCTGTGTTTTATAGAGTGACTAAAAACAAGACAAATACGGTCTATCAATTTGTTTTGATACTCCAGATTATAACCATGGTATACAAACAGGCTGGCCAGGCGTCTGGTTATAGATGAGTTAATTATGCTGCTCCAATGTTTCCCTGCCTTCCCCCACCCGCCCACCCAACCCGCCCCTCCTCTCAGATCATGTGTTTTAGGTATATCTTCTTATGGTACCATCATTACATCTATGTATATGTTATTCTCCATATAATATACCTATACTCCTTTTAAAGAAACATTTCTCAAGTTACCTGTACACATTTGGCTTTTTGGTTTTCTATTTCTTTTGCTCCTTAGTATTGCCTCATTCTGCTATGCAGTCTGCGATATCAAATGCTGGGGATGCATGCTAAGAATGGCCGGTAGGAGATGTAGGAGATGTTCAACTTGCATCTCAGATGAAATCAATGTAGAGAAATAGTCGGACAGGTGCAAGAGTTGAACGAGTCTACCTGATATCGTAGAGAGGCATCCAATTTACAGATTCCTCCCCTGTTAAGTTATTTCTGATCCTTCTCTGCCGCAATGTATGTAACAGATTAAAGCAACACAAAGATCTTTAAAGCTAAAGATGGCTAATATTGAACCTTTTCTGCCTTTCTGACCAGATTCAAAAGATTTTCGAATTAGTGTTGGCAGGCAGTACAATACCACCACACAGTTCATGCCTAACTAAGCAGGCTCAAGTTTGTTATGTAAGATCTTAACTAGATTTGGATTAAGAAAAGAACTCTGACATAATAGTTTGGTTACATAATCAAAACTGAGGTGCTTAAACTTTCTGGAAAACTTTTGAGAGCAAGTGGGAACAAAACTACAAATTCTATACTTATCACTAAAAAAAAACCTCTGACATCACTTATCATCCACTAAAACCCAAATTAATGCCCTCCAGGAGAGAATGATGCAATGCATTGCCCGGTCAATGCCCTCTCCATCCTCTGGAAACTGATGAAGAATTATTGGACAGTTTTTTCGAGGGAGCTATAAGCTTTTAACAGCCAGACAACCCCCTCCCTAATGACATTCAGACTCCAAAACATGGAAGGAAAATAGGAAACTAGGGGTCATCTGTGAAAGCTCAGTCAATTCTACTTATAATTTTAAGCAATTTGCTGCTAGGGGCTGCAGGGACTGAGTGAGAATTAAATAACGAAGAGAATAGAATGCATTATTACTGACAGATGGACTCACAGAATGACTGACGAACTGACTGACTAACCTAATAAGAGAGTGAGGGAAGTGCCAGTATGGAAAATATCTGAAAGATTTTATCGCTCAAAGATAAGGCTATGGCTGACTGCATGGCCTGAAATATGCTAGACATTATAAATGGTCAGTAAGAGATTAACTCCATGATAAGTCTGTATGTTCCATGTTGTGTCCAATTATGCTTTCAATTATGCTTAAGTATTTACTTGCAGCAGAATTTTTTTCTAGAGCCTTCGACAACAGCACTCTGAAAGTAAATGACCGTAAACAGAATAACAAGAACACAAACCCTACTAACATACACTAACATCTCACAATTATGCTTTAATAGTGATGAAAACTAGTTGTATTGAGTCTGTTTTCATTGTTCTCAGGCAGAGAAAGTGCAAAGAACAACACACAGATTAGCACAATGACAAGTAAACTTAAATGGATGGGGAGGGGGGAGTGGGAGGGGGTTTCTGACCTATAAATACAACCTATATATTAAACTGTTGATTTATGTGGAAACTAATTGATTGAACTATTACCTCCCAGTCAGACCTCTCCCTTCCCCCTTCTTTCACTACCTATACAAGCCACCCCCCTCTCATTCTTGCACTTGCCTACCAATCACAGATTTTAGTGCGTGTTAAAGAAAAGAGCTGGTATTTTCTTCCTTGTACTCTGGAAAACTTGAGCCTTCCATTCATACAAATAGCCTTATACTGCATATTAAATTGAAAATACAACACACAAACCTGGTTAGTCTACATAGAGACTGTACTGTTGATCAAGACACTGAATCACAGATCATGTAATACCCTTTCATATCCTGCTACGAGTGATTTACGCACCCCTTACGTCGCTTCCATCGCCCCTTTTCTCACCAAGAGACTCTATAGAAATCTTCACCTCTCTGGAACTGTTTCCATTTTATAATCCTTTTAATTTTGACAAATTCTATCACTTACTTCCTCATCAAATCTATGATCGAAATAGGAAATTACCTACCGACACACCGTCAAACAAAAAAAAAGAAAACTTCTTTGATTGAAACCGGTCTTAATGAAAGACAGCGCCTGCTTCTCTGATGCCTTGGGAGAAAGCTCAGAAATATCGGTTCCATCCACTCATGCTTAAAGGACTCTGTGGTAGACCTAATTAAATATTACCGGGACTTCCGTAATTCAAGGGAAAGAAATCATGATGCAGTACAATTCCTTTGGGCAAGAATGCCCTTTATCCCATTTGAGAGCAAAAATGCTTGAGACTTTCAACCTCCCTTGACCCTCGAGCGATTTTAACTTTGATTTCAAGTTCTTCTTCACATCCTAGAATATGAAATTTGTGGTCTCAAAACCACATCCATGCCTCTGTTACACCGCTATTCAAAACTCTTGTCAAAGAAATATTTTGTTACCAAATACAAGCACCAAAACGTTCTTGTCGTTTTTCATTTGCAATTCTTTTTTAAACTTCCAAGAAATGTTCGATGATTTAAATACTTGAAATCTTATATGTGAGAATGACATTGTTAACCGGCACTGAACTGCTTCTCAAAGGATAAAACATGAAATTAAAAAAAATTAGGAAAAATTGTGAAAAACAGGTCACCAAATGTCTTGATCTTTTTGGACAATTCTCCGAACTATATGATTCGCATTTTTTTCAAACACCGACAAAATTCTGACAAATGTAATGGATGGGATGGATATTCATGGGCAGCATAAATGGTTTAATATAACTGCTAAAAAAAATGATAAAAAAATAATAATACAAAATTGAAAATAAATAAAAAAATATATAAAACATAACTGCTAGGGATATTTTCCATATATCTTATTGGTCTGTGTTCTTATTTATCTACAGGTAAATGTTAATCTTTACCACCATTTTGTATCTGGTCACACGTTACGGCTTTCATCTTCCTAACGCCTTCTTCCTTGATGAATACTCCACGACATCACCAATTAAATCCTGACACACCGAATCTTACATGAAAACCAAACCAAGGACCAAATTGATAGAATCACAGAGGCCAGCATAAGTGCAACGACCTACGCATGACCAGACACCCTTCATCAACACACATGGTCTTATCTTGGAGCGCAGTTTTTTCATTCTGCAACAAACAGACTTTTAGTGGGAGAACAACTTCATAAAACAGGACCACAATGACAGCTTATGAGGTGCAGCTAAAAGAGAAACACATCACATGTTAGGTACAACGGTAACAGAGCAGCGAGAGTTTGACCCGCATGAGAGTATGAAGGTTATTCCAGTACCAACTGAAGAATCAACTAATGCAAGATTCTACAGCCTGACTTGAAATGGATTTCTAAGTGTTCCCGTGACAATCGTCAAATATAACAACAACCACAGGGGGAGTTCTGGATTCAGATTAAAATACTTAGACACATTTTGGAAGCTATACTGGTTGCTGTTGGCTTATACTTACAACTATATATACAAAACAAGACCCATATCAGATATTATCAGAGAAATGTCAGGAGTTTAAACAGGGCGTTTTTTATTAACAGAGTTCTTGCATAAAAATCCTTGAGGGCACGAATGTTACTCAAGTTAAGGCAGCAAGTATGAGATCAGATTCCCATGACAACAGATCACGACTCCTACCTATGAATCACCACACTTACTCTTTGCAAGTATCTAAACTTTTCCCTTTTTGATCATTTCAATCACTTTAGTCTTAGCATTCTACTTCAGAATAATTTTCCAAATTCTTACCATTGAAATAGTTTTAAAAAAAAGCCGAATAGTGTAAAGAAAAAATGTTCATTACATATTTTCATAACATTTTGGCAAGATTTTCTATGGGGACATCCCTGGGAATTAATGATAAAACCTCCATTCTATACCTGAATAGGTTTAATATTCTAAATGAAATAAAATGACTTCCCTAATGCCTTACACTTTTTGCCTCCTTTTGTTTGTTTTTATTTAACTAGACGCACCGTAATGCGACCTTCAACTGTCAACGGTAATCACTGTTTAATCATATATGACGAATGTAATTTACCATAATCAATAGCAGAAAATCCACAGCAATTCAAAGCTAGGTCACAACTAAAGGCATGAAGGAAATCTTTTCCCTATTTCATTCTGTGAAATCAAGCCTGAAATTTTTTTTTTTTTTTTTTTTGGCTCTCTCTCTCATTTCTTTACCAAGCACCTTCTGAATGTCAAAGGAACTTCAACTCAGACTCAGACTACGGGAGCGTGAGGAAATTTGAAAATAAAATTTGAAAAATTCCTTGGGCAAAATTCGCTTCGTTCACCAGAGTCTGGCAAAACGGTACAATAGGATGCATACAATCCTTGGGCAGAGATAATTTAATTTGTCGTAAGAGATTGATTTGATCAAACAGGATTTTGATCAAATTTTGCGGAGTGAATCGTAAAGAGAGATGTAAGGAAGGGAACGGTTTCCAGATACCTTGAAGAAACCGAGTCTCACATTTCTTTGCAATTATTGATAATGTTACATCAAAAATATCACTGCAGTTTAATGGCTCATTTGTATGATTCTACTGCATATTTGCATCATGTGAGTTGATCATGTTTGAAGGCTTTCACAAACAAACTTGGAACGCTAAAAGGGAACGGTGAAATGCAGATAAAACTTAATAGTCTGTGGTTTAAAATAATGTTGGACCAAGATAAGAACATTTGTTTGAACAAACACTTTACTTCAGTAGCGCCCTCATTACTAGGAGGTTAGGTTGGCTTTTAGCCAAGACCAAATATACAAGACACATAGCAAGTATTAATGTTTGACTGAAACTTAGGCAAAGAAAACATTTTGAAACTTCCCCTGGACAAGTTTGTGATGATTATGAACATGAGGACTGTTCAGACCTAGGTGAGATAACCACACATGGGACACTCACAACTACACCCACATACAGATAAGAGAATGAATCTATGCAGAAATTACCTATCAGAGACATTAAAATATATCTTTAGTCCATTATTCTCATTTTGGTTTTCTTTTCTCTGTGTATATCACATTGGAAGCTTCCTTATGTGTTCTTCACTTGAGATAACAGTCTGCGGATCCAGGCAAATACAGTACGGGTTTGAAACAGTGGATGCACAACAACTTACAAAGTTTGGACACAGTTCAGTTTAATTGTACTGTACAGTATACTCTGACACAGCATACATGCATGGAACATTTGTCACATTAAATTGATATAAACGGTGGAACTGAGTCCCTCCCCCCCCCTCAGAGATTTCAACCTGTGACATACATTGCTCTCCCCCTCCCCCCCCCAAAAAAAATACTCTTTACTTTCATACTACCTTACTTTAATTGGAAAATTGGTCTCCAGAGGGGATAACTGGCTAGTATGTTAAATCGTAAAAAGGTTAGTGCATGGCTATCTTCTCCTTGCGGTTAGCTTGTTTTGAGTTATTCGATGCTCAGCTGGTAGTAAGTTGGAGGAAGAGGACGACTATTGCATTGCAAGGGACAAATTCTAATGGCATGGACTATGGTAGACCACAGTACAGCAGTAGGTACTCAGGTGATGTGGATCATGGCAAAACCTTCTCAAAGAATTTTAATCCTTTACATCATCTTTAATACCCTAATTAATGACCTAACAAAGACCCTCCTCACCCCATTGTCTAGTTTGCACAAACAATGTAAATTAAATGCAGCTCATCATCAAACTTTTATATCTCTCTCAGAGCACAATATTCTCACGGGAATAATTAATCATTTACTTTCACCCTACCAGCTGGCTCCCTCCCCCCCCCCCATTTCATCCCTCCCTTTAAGTACATATGGATAATCTGAAGAAATGAAAAATTCACTTAATAATTATCAGGTCAATTTCAAAAAATGTTAGCATTTTTTTGCTAGCCTTCTAATGTTTAAAGGCAATATGGCTGACCTTTAGTGCAACACATGGAACAATTTTCTCCATGAACCTGATTCTTCTACCTCTCCATCCTCCTGTGGCTCTTATAACTTTAGGCTGCACCTGCCACTTTCAATCCATAAAGCTCTTTTTATCCTGATTCATTCTTGAAGAGACACCTTCCCTCTCAATAAATGTTAATATTAGTGACAAAACTGACAGCACGTGGGACCACACCCTCTCGATCCCTATTGTCTACCTTCGGCCACAATCTGGTTTCAGAAAGGGGGGTGTCAATCTTACCCTTCAACATCCATATTTTACCCCCAAGGCTATCCCAGTTAAGAGATCCCAAGGTACTTGTAAAAAAGTGTAAAATATGTTTAGTTTTTGTTGTTACCAGGGAACAACATTGAGGAACAATACCAAAGTCATAAACGATGACCCTTTGACCTTACAATACAGCACATCAGTCTTCATAAAAGGAGACCTGTCAGTGTGTCTGAATGAGTCACACCTTGCAAGCAATTCACAAAATTGTCCCCCAAAATATATATCAACATCTGAGGGAAAGTCACAAATTTTGGTTCATCTTTGAAACTGATGATGGGGAAAGTGTCATGCATGGAACTATGAATAAAAAGTAGATTCTGAGTTCCGTCTTGCAAAATTTTTAAGCCAATTTCTCTGACCTCTCCTTGCACTCCTCTGGTGGTACCTTCTTTGAAAGATTCTTTAACCCATCCCCTCCCACCCCCACTTCCAAACAGACTTTTGTCGTCAAAGTTTGATTTATCTTTGTCAGAACAGATATGACAAATATTTCATTGAAGCTAGTTCAGGTAAGAAGTTTAATTTAATTAAAAAAAAAAAATACTTCAAAAGTAATAATAATGACCTTCTGTCATAAACACAGAACACACATTGCTTGTTATTGTCACTATCACTATCTTTAACCTCATTCCCTATAGTTCTAGCATTCTCCTTCACTCTCCTCCCCCCCCCCGCCACCCCTTTCCCAGGGTTACCCAAGAGGATCCTAGAAAAGAAGACTCCTATGTGGCGCAGCGAAGCCAAAATTCATATATCATAGAGACTTGATGCACATTTCTAACTGTAACAACTGTCTGTCCCTCTGATTTATCTGTTGTTACATTACATATCATCGAGCTTTGGACCTCCTCCAGTGATTAAGCTGATTAAAAGTATATATTTCAATTGTTGTCGTTTATCTAATTATGCACTATTCGCAACCTCAGATATATGATCGACCATGAATTCGGGGAGCTGCCCGCTCCCTGATATCGTTAATTGAGTGATAAATGTTTACACAACGTTAACAGCTTGCTCGGATTCCTTTGGAATACCAGGAAAACTTGAACAATGTAGTTAATAGTTTATTGATTGACCTTTGACACAGTCTCCAGGCTAAGTGACAGTGATAAACAGATGCCTTCTGGGAATAGTTTATCTGCCATTTAATAGCAAACTGCACTGTGTGCAAAATTGCTTAAAAATTCTATGCAATGCACTATAATAATTAGCGACAAAAAATGCTTTCAGACTTTCCGTAGATTTTTTGCATGCAAATCTCTAAAGTATTTTAATGGGACCCAAAAACGAATAAACCTGAAAATTACTATGCAAACTGGGAGCAGTAAAGAGCTTCTACTGTCGTTAAAACATGTAATATATTCTTCGATACTCAATACACAGACATTTAAATTCAACAGAGCAGGTTGCTTTTATCAGGGATGTTAAGTTTTTATACCAACAAGAAAACACTCCTGTCAACCTAAATTTTGCCTCTTTCTTTTGTATCGTCGGTATTACTTTTTCTCTCTCTCTTTTGCAACTTAACCATCCTCCATCCTCCTCCCACAAGTATCAATCTCATCCAATCAATGCACTCGTAGTTCACATCTTCAAAAGCCAATTTACATTCAAGATTTTACCGGAACCCCTCTTCAGAATGTCGCAAATGATCACAGCTAAATGGATTACCCTAATGATGACTGAAAGAGTCAAAGGGTGCCGGTGTTTTTTGGGCCGTCCTTGTTTATCCTGCAAGCAAAAGACTTGTTTGTAACTCACTTCATACTTTATTCACAAGAGCGAGTGACTTCATTCAGAATAGTAACGATAAAACTTCACACAAGAGTAAGACAGGTTCAGAACATTTCAAATGTTAAGAAAGCGATGAAATATCTTCACAGAGCAACATTTAAATGGTCACTGAGAGAAATTTTCTTGAAAATCTTTCACATTTGGATTTTCATCAAAGCCATCACAGAAAAAATAAAGTTCTAGCAAATGTTTCGGCAAAGAGGAACTCTAGGTTCTCTTTAAAGGTCTCGAGACTGTATCTCTCTCAAATGCTGTCACCACCCATTAAAATCTGGCACCAGAGAGTGCTAGAGGAATGTGAGAGGCGGTCCTTAGGGTCCAGCTGCCATCGGTACTTTTGTCATCATCCTCTTGAATGATGCAAAAAGAGGCAGCCGAGGGCTCCAAACTCATCTCCTCTTAGACAAGCAATACTCATCCTCTTATCCTTCTGTTTCAAATTTCCATCCCTTTTTAGTCGTCCAGATAAGAATTATTAATTCTTGCCTCTGGGTGATTCAAACTTTGGACTTTCTGGGTAATACCAAGATCTGTAATTATCACAGAACTTTTAGGGTAAGGGGGGTAGGGATGACCTCTCACTTTTCCTAATTATTTGGTTTGTTTGTTAATGTGTGTGTGTATCTGGAGGAGTAACTGACAGTATGGGAAAATCCTAAGGGTCATCTAAAATCTGTCATAATGGTTGAACCCAGAATAAACAGTGCCAAAAAAAATGTTACTCCGAAGAGAGTCGTAAAAGATGTGTTTAAGATGACTGCACCTTAAAGTAAAATACTGTACTTACATCGAAGAGGTAGGATGACTTATCTTCCCGATCCAATCTGGAATTGGCAGTTGAGATCATTCCTGAGAGAGAAAAGAAAAGGAAAAAAGAAACTTATCACTTTGGTGAAATAAACAATTTGCTGACTTTGCAGAGTCTATACTAATGAGATCAATTCAATTAATCTTCAGACAAAATTAAAAACACTAATAAAAGCAGCTTTTAATTAATCACCATCTTGAATGAAATAACAAACGATTGTTCAAAACCAGATGTCATAATTTGCCCAAATGAAGAGTAGACTTTTCATCAATATAATAATAACACAAGAAAATTCTTGATTCCACTTGATTCCCAGACGCTTTTCTTTTTTCATAATTAACACTTTTTATCACATATTTAAAATGAAAATCAAAACCTTCAGAATTGTATAGCTTTTACTTCACTCTTTGAAATGGAACCTGACTAAGTCTCGTTAACGAAAAACATTGTGTAAGCCACATGGGTGGTTAGTATCACGTAACAGTGAAAAATGGATCAAACACAACTCAAAAAGCTGCTTTACCATGTTTCAAATGTTTCTCACATTTAATGTCCTTAAAACTGGGTCACACAAGATGTTCTCTTTAATCCTAACATTCAAAACTTTTGGGGGACCCAGGGCGAACCCGTTTGGACTGTTGTAAGCAGGATATAACGTATTTTCACTGCTAAAACAAATCAGAAGGTGAATGATTGATTAAAAACCAAATTAGTCACTGTTTGACGATCCATCCCCAGCTGTTTATATCTATACTATTCATTAGTGCCAACTGGTGCAAAGTTCTCATTTACATACAAAAGAGAATAAACAATATTGAACAACTGTGGGAGAAAAATGTAGTCGGACGTTGATTTCGAGCAAATAGCATCATGATATTTTTTCCCTGAAAGACCGCATTTACAGCATGTGTATATTATTCGGGAAGAGGCTAAAATGAAACCAAGCTGACGAGACCAATAAACTGAAAAACAAAATGGTTTCCTGATATTCTTCTACCTGTGAAAAATATTGAATACAATCACTATTGTTTTACTCCTTGTTTCCCGCCCCACCCCCCCCCCCACCCCTCCTGAAATGGTTTGTTTTCTTCCTTCCTGCCTCAACAGTGGCCAGGCATTGTTCTACAGCTTTTTGTTATTTTATTCCTTTCTTCTTTTTTCTGTTTCTCTTTGTAAGTAGCTACAAAAACGTTGCTGAATATGCACTGAATTTCCCATCCGTTTTACCAACAACAGGTTGTCGATTTTATACAAGAAATTCAGAATTTGAAAATGAATCTGCCCTGATCATATATAACTGAAGGCTAGCTAGTGAGAGAGAGGGAGGGGGACAAGGGTGGTGGTGGGGCCAATTCTGGGTGCATCTCCTTCCAATTGTTGGGGTGGGAGAGAACTTTAGATTCAAAAGATCCAAATGATTTTGTTATTTATATATTGTAATAATCAGCCTTGAAGCAGCTACATATGCAATTCACATATTTTGTGAAACCAAACACAATCAGATTTTTTAATTAAATTCTAGCGCCAAAGTGCTGCTTATTCAGCTCACTCAGTTAGAATTTCTTTCCAAGCTTGATTACAAACTCTTATAATTCATGTCCCTAAGCAAATGTTAATTAACTCTAATAAAAGATTGATAACAAATGAAAAATGTCCGTGATGATTCAATTCAATGGGTTATCATATTTAGCATACAGTATGCAAATCCAAAGGAACATTCTTTACATTGTATTTTCAGAAATTTCTTTTCTTTTTCTTGTATTTTCTCATGATTATATCAAGTGGGAAATTCAATCAGCTTTGTAATAGTGAAGTATTCACACACTGGAATAATTAATTCTAATCACATATGTACACAGACCATGAACAATACACAAACAGCAACACTGCTCTGACGTTTTTAACCAACTCTTGAGAGACTATGAATCTGAAATTTCCGGGTGCACTTGACTTTAAGAAGTTGTGTTTTCTTGCGTTTCAGGTAAAAATTGGACCGGTTTTTGCATTTGACGAACATATTTTCCCTCCAAACTTGCCAAGTTATATTTCTCACAATGCGATTGCAGTTGATACTCCAAATCTTACTGGGCTGGATATTTACAAGGGACGAGCTTACCTGTCTCCTCATAACATCAGCACTCTCGTTCTACCGTGCCTAGAATGGACTGGGTAACCTTTCAACACTGTGCGCCCACCCTATATTGCCGAGAGTGCTAAGGTCGTGGGGAGACAGGTAAGCGAGGCGCACAGTAAATCTAAGGCACCCAAGTGAATGATCGTAGATGCAAGATTAACAAATATTTATTTGTATTGGGAACCCAGACACTTTTCACTTTTTTTACTATCAGTCACATGCGTAGACAAGTAGAGTAGACGTTTTTAAATTTTTTTTCTTCAAGTTTTGAAATACAGAACTTGCCTTAGTTACTCTAATGACCTATTATATTGTATGGTATCTTATTATCTCCAAAGCATCAAGGAAATTGATCAAAACAATTGAATATCAAAATCTTCAACAACAAAAAAGGTTTACTAATACTTAAAAATACTTTCTAGTGAAACTAGTTGATGAAATTGTAAAGACAGACAGACAGACAGACAGACATACAGACACATCCTTCTTTCATAAGGTAAATATACTGTTACTGGTTTATGGAAACTAACAATGACAACTGTCACAGAAAACTGAAATTTCACCTAAAAAGCTGTCTCCATCCCTGATGTATTGTAATTCTTTTTAGAATCTTCCTGACCTCACATCAATAGCACTGACCCCTAAGACAAACTTTACAAACCAACAATTTAGATTGGCTGGGGAGCCTCCTAATCTCCAGGACTGCTGAAGTTGAACTTGGGCAAATCCAAAAAAAAGTGGGTGGGTGGGTGGTGTTAAAAGGTCAAAAGGTCAAAAGGGGAGGACACATAGGCTGTAGGAAGGGATAGTCTAATAAAAATATTTTTAAACCAGTCTCAGGAATGTAGGTGACTCTGTTGATTAATAGATAATAAACAAAAGATTGACCTTGGGCAGAGAGAGGGAGGGAGGGAGGGAAATAACTACTATCAGATTTAAGATTTGTTTTTCCTCTCAGATGTGAGAGAAAGATTGAATTTGAAGGAACAATAATTTTAAAGCTATAAAGCAAATTGTAGATAGTTGCAACTAAGCTTTTAACTGTATACTACAGATTCCCAGAGGAATGGGGGGGGGGGGATAGGTTGGGGAGGGGAACATACCACTAAAAGTAGGTAAGGTTGATTACAATTACTCATGGAGACAGGAAGAAAAGGGAAAACAGGTTAACTTGATTCCACTGGGTCTAGATTGAAAATTGAATTATGTTACTTCAGGTTATTTTTGTAATAGAAAGTGTAGATTCAAAATCCTGCTTTTACACTTTTTTTGATAAAATGAGAAGGTAAAGAGGTGAATATTCATGATCTTGAATGAAATAAAACAACCTGGATTTGTTATTTATTAGTATCATAAATCCATACTAATTTTTCCCATGACAATATTGATATTGGCATCCCTTTTTGGTAATCTTTTAACACGTACTGTACCCCCATCTTTAATCTTAATGTGCGACCTATGACCCCCTACACACCCTCTTCCATCTACAATATGACAGGTTTCTCTCCTCAAGATACCCACCCACCTGAAATGTCTCAGCTTGTTTAATGTAATGTTAACACAGATCTGTAGCCATCGCAAGCACCTGTGCAATTGTGGTGGTTAAAGGATACTATCGGAAGCAAGATTTCGGAACATGGAGTACGATAGTATAGGACAGGTTGGTAAGCAAACAATCAGAAATATACACAGCTCCGTACAGCCTGCTCGGAATGAACTGTAGCACAAAGGGAATAATAACCCCTTCATTCCTCAAACCAATGAACTCGACGACCTCAAACAGAAACACAGTGCAACGACATCCAACAACAAACACTCCTTCTATTGACCGAAGCACTCACAAATTCAATATTCTGCTACAGTATTTTATTCCTTCGCCGGTAAACTTTTATGAGATATAAGATTGTAAAGAGAAATTGATTAATTCTTCAGGTTTCATCTTCAATTTCCTCCCTGAGCACTTAAATCTTACCACCGCTCACAGTTCACGGGTTTGTGCCAATGCTCTGGTTTAGTAATATCAAACACTCCCAGTCTTTAAGTATAACCTGTTTCGAAAGATTGCAACCACACTGGAAGAAATGCCATCATGTTCTTTCCCCCCCCCTTTCCTCCCACCCCTATTTGTTACTTTTTGCCAGTATGTGTCAGAATCTTGACCTAGGTACTATTGTGTCCAGGTGCGCAGAATTGCTTCATTTTGCTATATTATCGTTATTGTTTTTTTCTGCACATGCGTTGCAAAAAGGTTCTGTTTCACCTT
This sequence comes from Apostichopus californicus, assembly GCA_020650975.1. NCBI lineage: Eukaryota > Metazoa > Echinodermata > Holothuroidea > Aspidochirotida > Stichopodidae > Apostichopus > Apostichopus californicus. Next base: position 48,547 of record JAIPMN010001747.1, on the reverse strand, counting down.
CTCAATTTGACAGTCCCTAATTATGTTAAACTCAAATGAATTTATGGAGAAGGGTTAATTGGGAGGGGGGGGGGG